>CAUYSK010016480.1:0-24368 GCA_963575035.1 Avahi laniger | reverse complement strand
AGCACTTTTTTTTGTATAGTTTTGTGCATGTGATATCCAATGAAATATATAAAATTCCACTTATCTCTCTCTGATCTCCATCACCTATTTAATTTTCAACTTAGAATTTGTAGCTCCTTAACAAAGAGATCATTAACTTACACTTTATTACCTTCCTCTGCCCAGATTTCCTGACTAGCAAGTTACTTTCTTTTTTTTTTAAATTTATTTAATTAATTAATTAATTTATTTTTTTGAGACAGAGTCTGGCTCTGTTCCCTGGGCTAGAGTATCATGGCATTAGCCTAGCTCACAGCAACCTGGGCTCAAGCGATCCACTGCTTCAGCCTCCCAAGTAGCTGGGACTACAGGCATGCGCCACCATGCCCGGCTAATTTTTTATATATATTTTTAGTTGGCCGATTAATTTCTTTCTAATTTTTTTTAGTAGAGGCGGGGTCTCACTCTTGCTCAGGCTGGTCTCGAACTCCTGACCTTGAGCAATTCTCCCTCTTTGGCCTCCCAGAGTGTTAGGATTACAGGCGTGAGCCACCGCACCCGGCCGAAGCAAGTTACTTTCATAAGAGGGGAGAATTTTCTTTCATTCTTTTTTTATGTTGTTGTGTCACCAGTACCAAAACCAATGCCTGATACCTACTAGATACTTAAATATTTATTATATAAATTAATAAATTATATGAACAACTATAATGAATTTGAGATTATTTCTCAAGTTCCCTCATTTTTTATATTATCACTAATTTAATATTTGAAAATAGAATCTGTGGTGGGTATTAGATATCTGTGGTAGTGAGAAGACATTTAAGTAGTTATTAGTGGGTGATTGATTTCTGGTTCAATAACATTTTCAATTGAGATGTCAAATCAAATTAGAGTTTTAGTCCAAGTGCCAATTGAGACTGAGTAGAATATAATCAATATGACATGAAAAGAGATATTAATTATTGAATGTTATATGCTGACCCAGAGAAAACACTACCAGCTATGCCATAGTACTAACTCCCAGCATGAACTATTCTTAAAGTTTTTTTATAACTGATGAAAATAATCTTGCCTCAGAAACATATGGAAATATAGAAAAATACATGTATCAGTATATATACATATATAGGCATGTGTGTGAATAGGATCATATGACATATAGCAATGTTTCAGTCAATGACAGACTGCATATATAATGGTGGTCCCATAAGGTTGTAATGGGTCATATATAGAAATCTAATATATAGGAGAAATGACTGATATTTAATAACGGTGTTGGGAAATTTGGTTTTATATATGAAAAAATATACATACATAAAAATATATGCGCTAAGTTTATGTAAGTATACTCTATGATGTTTGCATGATGATGAAATCGCCTAAGAATGCATTTCTCAGAAAGTATTCCCATCTTTAAGCAATACATGATAGTATGTGTGTGTATTAAAAAGATAAATATGCTTGAAAAACATAATGAAGTCAGTGTTACTGTGACCAAGATAATAATTCAAAGAAATATTTCTCCTTTACTACAAAGAAGCTAATGATGGTCCTACTTTTTTTCTCAGAAAATACTGTAGATCTAAGCCTAAAATCAGTATAACAAACTCTTCTTATTATCTGTATTTTTATTTAAGTGCTGCTCTGTCCAAAATATTCTTTAAAAAATGAGCAAGTAGAAGTGAAAGTGTTTTGTAATCTATAAAATCTTTGTATAAATGTACAATGATCATGATACTATTCCTGCTATTATTCAAATAAGAATATTCATCAGATCTGTTCATTCAAATACTACTGTTAAGTACCACCTGAGTACCAGGCCCATTTGTAGACACTGGGGTTACAACAATGAGAACATTGATTCTTTTGAATTTATCATTTGGTACAGTGGATTTCAAACCTGTTTATATATTAGAAATATCCAAAGGATTTAAGAAATAGCCAAATTTGAGTCCCACTCCAGGCCAAACAAATTAAAATTTCTGGGAACATTTGAGTAGTTTTAAAAGATCTCCAGATGATATCAGTATGGTGCCCATATTTATAACTGCTTGTCCAAAGGGTGATATGGGGTAAATAAAAAGTTCCAAATCAGTGTGGTAAATGCTATGATAATAAAAGAGTCCCCGAAACCAAGAGGGACAACAGGATTATCAGGTGAAGGAATGAGGGAGAGGGGAGACTGTTTCGAAAGTCTTTCCAAAAGAAATACCAGTTAAGCTGAGATTTAAAGAATAAAAGAAGTTAGTAAAGATGGATAGGGGTGATTTATAGAGAAAAAAGAAGCATGCGTAAAATCAAGAAATTAAAAGACAGCATGGCTTATTTTAGAAAGTAAAAGAATTTTAATGCAATTGGAGTAGAGCTTGCAGAGAGCAGAGAAATGGCTATATACGGACAGCCTTATATGCCATGTTAAGAAATATAGATTCCATGTTAATAGCAATGGAGAGAAAGAATTTCTTAATTCTCAAGATTGGTCAGAAGTTGTCTTTTGCCTGTGAACTAAAATAAAATCTTAAACTGCTCCCCACCCCAAGCTGACTGAATGGACCCCTTTTGGGCCAAGGGAACCCCAGAAATACCCTAAAGTCAGGCTGCGGGCCATGAGAAGGGAGGTCAGACATGCCTCCTATTGCCCCCTTCCTTTTTGGAGATAGCCTTTGTAACTCATTAAAAGGCCTAAGGCTATTCATGGCAAAGCTTAAACCACACCTGCAGGTCCTCAATTTACTTAACAGATCACTTGAGTCGGGGCACATGTGCTGTATATTTCCCGTGGCTTGTCTCTGATTAACAGACTTCCTTATCTTGACTTAAATATTCCAAGTCTTTAGATAAAGCCTCATTTATTTAACCAATTAAAAATCAAAGAATCTTTAAACCGACCTATAACCAGTAAGCTCCTGCTTCGAGATGTTCTCACCTTTTCAGGCCAATCCAATGTATGCCTTCCGTGTATTGATTTATGAATTTAGAGGTAACTCCTGTCTCCCTGAAATGTATAAAACCAAACTGTAACCTAGCTACCACGAGTCCCCTTGCTCAAGGCTTCTTGGTTGTGGCTCAGGGACATCGTCTTCAAACTTGGCTCAGAATAAATCTCTTTAAATTATTTTATAGAGTTTGGGTTATATTCTGTTAACATGCCTTTCTCGCAGTATTTTTTTCATATGTTTAGAATGGGCTTTTCTATTTAATTTTAACGTATTTAGTATAGTGTCCCATTTTTCACAAGCGCAAAAGCACAGTCAAGTTTCTTCAATAGAGATGTCCTGTGACTCCTATTTGTAATGGATCTTATGATGTTAATGGTTTTCTTAGAGCTCCTTTTTAAGCTTTAGGGCGATGTTATTCAACCTTTATCAGGCCCAGCGTATTAGACATAATGACTAATTGTAACAATTATTTTCAAGAAAATGGACAGAATAAGAAACTGAATAACTCACCTAAGTAATGGGGGCTACTATAAGCTTGAAAATTACTCACCCACCATCATCTGATGCTTCTTGAGGGCTCAGAGAAGAATACCAACTACTCAATACTGTAAATCTTAGTCTCCTATTGAACTAAAAACAAAACAAAGCAAAAACCCAAAACCTCAAGCTCTTGAAATTAGAATAAGAGGATTAAAAACCATCTTCAAAATCTCCAAATGCCTCAGAGAGACCATATTCACATCCTTGCTAAGCGAGTACAATAATTAGCTAAACTTGACACAAGTGTCCTAGTCATGAACTAATGACTAGGGGCAGGAAAGATAATAGCTTCCTTCTAGAACATGTTGTGATATCTGGTAGAGAAGTTGTGTCCTAGAGAAGCATGAATACAGCCATTAAGAGGATTGGATAGTAAACAGCACCTCTAACTTTTAGCTTCTACAGAAAATAATTAGTGCCTAGAACTGAAATCTGCTAGAGAGAAATTGGCTAGACCCAAGCTCATATGGAGGCACAGATAGATGCAGATACAGAGGGAAAAGGGAGAACATCATTAAGGAGGCTTTTGTTCTTAGATAAAGATTAAGACCTGCCAATCTACTGCTAAATGTGACAGAGTCCAATTTAAAATGTGATTTACAGTTATAATAGTTCCTATTTTCTTTCCTGTATTTTATGACAAAACAAATAACTGTATGCACTTTTAGATAGTTTATTTGTTCTTTATCTCTATTTCTACTTGCCCTCTCTTGTATGATATTATAATTAAACAAATGACACAACATTAACTTATTAAATCATGAGACTCATGAAACAATCAGAGACAGGCAATCTGAAAATATTATACTTGGTTTCTTCACTGTTCTTTAATGTTTTCTTATTTGACGGAGAGGTGTCTTCCGCCTCCAAGAAGGCTCAGTAATACACATTCCATTCCCATATGAGTCAGAGTCAGAGGAACTAGGCAAAGTATATCTCACTGTTGTCTATAAATAACTTTTATTTCAATAAAGATATTTTTAGGCAAATGAAGAATTCATCAGTTTTATCATTAGTCTCTTTCGCACATGAATACTTAAAGCTTTCAAAGCAATAGGAAGCAAAAGACCTAAAGAAATAATGAGTAACTAGCTTTGTTGTGTTTCTGACAGACTGGTCCCATATGTCTATGATTATGTGGTAAACAGAAGAAAAATAAAATGAAATACAAAATATTTTATAAATTGATTTGCTAATGATGACATGTACTACATAGAAAGTATTAGGACACAGACTCTCATTAAACTCTAGTTAAGTTTTTGGATTTTGCCAGATTAGATTGTGAGTGATATTATACAAGAACAGTGATACATGACAGTAAATAGGTTACTGAAGGAGATTATTAAATATCACCTGCCCAGGGTTGGCATCATTGAATTCTCATATGTTTAGCATGAGAAGCTCTTTTTTTTCTTTTGGCATTAAACCTACATAATTATAGAAATTATACCTCTATTTTACTGTACAAGGATATCTATAATTTTGTTCAAATATTTTTATAATTTTCCATGGCCATCGTTTTTAATATACAGTATTGGGAAATGCTTGTCTTAACAAGGCAGAAGCTGCTTTATCCTCGGTTTTTCCACATGGAGGATTATCTGATGATAATGACACATTTCCAACAGTGGCAGGGAAGCTACCGGAGACACAGAAGGCCTGCACAGATGTCAAGACTGCTGGGTACAGCACTGCCATGGTTGATGCACCCAGACTTTAAAGTCTCTTTAAATTCCTTTCACATAAAAGAGGAAATCTGAAGTTCACCCTCCAAGAAAAAGTATTAAAAAAGACCAGGAGGGTTTCATCCAAGTTCCACGGGTGATAAAACGCATCAATCTGAAGCATTACTAGCGCGTTGCTGATTCCCTAGTCATTCTTCCATTTGCTATAGCTGAACAATGATAGCACTGTTCCATCAAGGGAAAATGATCCCTCCTCCTCTCAAAAAGCTTTTTACAAGGCAAAGCTATAAAGTGCTGGATTTATTAACAATTTCCATTTCAAGAGAGACACTGTTTGTACAGCAGTAAAGCTGTGCTTTAATGCAAATGCAGCATTTCAAGCCTGTTTTTCTAATGCCTTCACAACTCATGTAAATAATGCATCCCCAGGTGGCCTCCTTCACTTTTAAACAATTTGGGAAAACTAGTTCAAGTTGTAAAAATACAAATGTACTTCCTTTAACATAATAACAGTTTTGCAAACACTCTGGAATTTTCCCATATATTTTTTTAAATCTGATTGATATTTGATTGCCAAAATGGGGAAAACGCACTCAGGTGGATTTTACCATCAATCCATGAGTTCAGGACATCAGACAGCGAAGACACAGTCCAGCTAATTTTGAACAATAATAAAACTGGTTCATGATGTTGAGAAGAGGAAAGAGGTGTGCACAAGTTTTATAGATGGAAAGTATTACAGAAAAGTTCTTTATCTCAGTTACCTATGCTGTATCTCTGATTTAAGCAGGTTTTATTGGACTGTTGTAATTGTCTTAAATAGAGAAACCTGATAACAACCTTATCCTCATCTTGATTAGTCCTTCCCTTTTACTATATATTTACCTTTTTTTGAAATTTAATTTTAATTGGTAAATAATGACTGTATATGTGTATATGGTACAATGTGATGTATTGATATACATGTACATGGAGGAATAATTTAATCAAGCTAACATATTTATCACCTCACATACTTATTTTTTTTGTGTGGTAAGAACATTCAAAATCTACTTAGCATTTTTGAAATATACAATATGTTATTATTAATATGTTTGTCTTTTTAAAAGACATTATAAAATGGCAGTTTATGTTAAAAAATAAATATACTGCAATTGCCAAAGTGGTTACTATTGGGGAAATAAGAAATTTCTTTTTGTTGAGCACCAGAGGATTAGTTTTATGGCAAGCTATGTAAAAGGAAAGTAAAAAAAATTGAAAAATAAAAGTCTCGCCATACATAGTTATTTTTGTGGTGAGAACACCATAATTGTTAACTTTAATCACCATGTTGCACAATAGATCTTTCAAATTTGTTCTTCCTATCTACCTGAAACCTTGTATCTTTTGACCAACATCTTCCCAATCCATTTTCCCACTCCCAACCTCCCCAGCCGCCAAAGTAGTATAATCCACCTTGGCTCAGAATATCCTACACCTAGTGACTTGGACTTGAATGGAAAAGAAATGAGAGATGTTACATTTTATTCAAAAAAAAAAATTATAGTAGTGTGTTAATAAGGGAGAAAAATATATTAAATGGTTCAGTGAAAAATTGAGTTATGGCCAGATTGCATAGGAATGTCTTCTACAGGACATGCCACAACAGAGAGAGATAATTTGGAAAAAAAAAAAAGGTCATAATCAAGAATTCTACTATTGTCTTCATATTACTTGGATATTGCTTGAGACTCTTTTCATTGCAAGTGCCAGACAAACCAATCTAAATGGCTGAGACAATAAAGTGGACCTATTGGCCCATATAATTGGAAGATCCAGAGTTCAAAAAGAGTTTCAGAGCAAGGATGTTATCAGAGATCCCGTTTTTCCATCTCTCTGCAGTACAATTCTACAAGCTTCATCCCTGGACAGACTTCCTCATTTTGTTAAAATGGCTACAGAAATTTGAAGTTCCACATCCACACAAGGAGCAAAAGCATCTCTATTACATCTATTTTAAAAGAGTCAGCGAACTTCATGATCTGAAGTCTTCAGTGCAAATTCTTTTTGGCATCTGATAATCATGAAATGTTCATCTCATCAGCGGAAACACCCCTTCTCCATCCAACCGAAGATTTTGTCTCGACTTCTTTCTGAAATACTACCTGGCTACATAGCTTTCCCTGCTGCCAAGGGCCCTCTGACTCAATCTTCCTTGCTTCCTACTCTCTCTCCTTGACCTCGTGCTGGGGTATTTTTAGATACATAAACGTGTCAACTCTTTTCTATCCGTGGCCTTTCCTATGCTGTTGCTACTTCCTGGAATAAGTCGTCATTATTAACCTTGGCTGTACGTTGGAATCACTGATGGAGACTCGAAAATCTTTGTGGCCAAGCAGCACCCAAGACAAATTAAATCGGAATATTTGGGAATGAGGCCCATGTATCAGTATTGTTTATAAAGCAATAAGTGATCAGGTGATTCCAATGTGCAGTCAGGATAAGAAGCCTCTTTTTATTCTCTTAACTCCTGATTATCCTTCACATCTTTGCCTAAGAAGCACTGTTCAGAGAAACTTTCCCTCACTCCTCAGACTAGGTTTGCTGTTTTGAAAGATGCTTTCATGACTCCTATATTCTTCTTTCACTGTACTTTGCACATTTGTAAATTACTTGAAAATGGATATGGCATCAGTTTTTTCACAAGTGTATCTTTGCTTTCTAGAATGTGAGGCAATTGATAAATGTGAACTGATTTGTGCTGCTTGCTAGAACCAACCTGTCTAAATCAGACTGATGCTCACAATGAGACCAATATGAAACCTACTGCTACATTGTAAGCATGCCCTTAAATTTCTGAATCAGTGAAAGAAGGAACACAAAAAGTTTTATAATTGTTGTCATTAGAAACAGCTTTATTCATGGCACTTAGTTCTAAATCTGCAGTAAGGATCATTTGTAAGTCCGCAAACTTGCCCGTTTCTCAACCCCTTTCTATGACAGGAGCAGATTTACCTCCCAATCTGCTTCCACCACACACATATCAGAACACCAATTGAAGTGTTCTGGGTATAATTTACTGTGGAACCCAGACCAGATTGCCTAAGATGAAAAGAAAGATGAAATTTTTACCCTTAACCCAATTTAAGACCTACCTCCCCAGTCTTTATTTTCTATCTCAGATTAAAACCCTTTTCAATGGAATGGGCAGTGGAAATAACCACTACCTTAAAGAAAACATTCTACTTGGACCTACAATGTATATAGTGAAATTCACATAATAATTCAACAGTACCTATTCTAGATTATTGAGTCTTATAACTTTAATATTACAGATAATGCACAGCACTGATTAAAGCCAATGGATTACTTTTTTTTCCCTTCATAGACTGAAATCAATCTAATATAGCCATTATTTTCTTATAATTCTGTCTTACACACTCACACACACACACAGACACACACGCTCATACAAATAAAATTGTGGTATATTTTCAATTAGGCAAAATAATATTTGGAAAGAAAGTAACAGAAAGACTAATGGAATATGAAATGTCAAAATACAGGCAGATACAAATAGAACCTGGAATTTTCCCCAAGTGGTAGGAATAGAATATGATTAGAGATTCAAATTAATATGAAAAGTATGGTGAAGGATTTCATTTAGTTATTTCTTAATGATTTCTTAATTAATAAAAATCACATTAACCAGAATGGGCCTTTCCTTTAATCGAATCTGAAAGTTTGATTACTTTTGGAATCAAGTTAAAATTCATCATTTAAGTCACTTATTGACATAATTCTTAAATCTTAGACAGGCCAGTCCACAATATCAGAATCTGAAGCAAACCCTAATTATCTAATTAGTCCTACTGCATAGCAAAGTGTCCAATATACAGTAAGTATATGATAAATATTGTTGAGTGATTTAATACATAAACAAAATAAAACCCTTACTATCAAATGGAAAAAGGAAATAAAACATTTTTTAAAAGAAGAAATACTTATTCATGAGAAAAAAGAAATTTATTTTAAAACATATCTTTTACCTTATAATAAATTGATGATGGTATGGTAAAATACGGCATATTTTATATACCATATAAAATATGGTATAAAATGTTATAGTTTGACTCACAAGATTAAAATATTCCTACTGCAGGATCCTTACCACATTGGGTCAAGCTCATAATTTTTATCCATTTGCTGGCAAACTAATGAAATATGAGTAATTTAAAAATAGGTCCTATGTTGTATTAAATTCAATGTCTCTAAAATTCTTTTTTCTGTGTTATTTGTTTTTTCACTTTTATGTAAAGTAGAATAATTGCCAATAAGTTTAAACAGTCCCTAGTTACAGTTTCATTTATCTGAGACACTTTTGGAATCAGTTTTCCTGAAATAATTATGTTGTAATGAAATAGCCATAATGTAGTAAATTGTTATGTTAATAATACTAACATAAGCATTTAATTAGTAAGTGATCATTCTTAAGCTGGCATCAAAATTGTTATGGAATTACGAAATAGCATTATGGTAGTTTTAAGATACTAAATGAAAAAATCATTTATATTTTTTACTGTTTTTATTATAGTGCATTTATGCCAGTGATCCTTGAAATATAAAATCATTTAGTCTAAAAAATTAAAAGATATTATAATTAAATTACCTCACTTTTAAAAGAAATCCTTTTATAAATTAATTTAACCAAAGTAAATAATGCCTTTGATATTATTAACTCTATGTGTAGTTTAAGTAGTTATAAGAATTTCTAATTATCCAAATTTATTTAATTTCTTCTACAGTGTGGAAGACGAATTAAGTCTCTTATCTAAGACCTTATCTTCTTATTTTTTAAATACTAACTCACAAAATAAAACCAGAGGTAGAGTGTAGAATGGAGGTAGAATGGAGGTAGAGAGTAGAATGGTGGTTACCAGAGGCTGGGAAGGGTGGGGGGATAAAAAGAAGTTGGTGAATGGGTGCAAAAATATAGTCTGATAGAAGGAATAAGTTCTGGTATTCTATAGTACAGTAGGGAAATAATAGCTAATAATAACTTATTGTATATTTCAAAATAACTATGAGAGAAGAATTGTTATGTTTCCCAAGACAAAGAAAAGAAATATTTAAGATGATAGGTACTGTGATTACTCTGATTTGATCATCACATATTTTATGCAAATATCAAAATAGTACATGTATCCTGGAAATGTATGCAACTATTATATATCGATAATAATAAAAAAAACACTTGCAGAATGAGCATACTTATGCATGGGAATGGGGAGCACTGGATTTATGTCTTGCTACTGCCATATATTAGCTAAGAGTCTCTGATCATATCACCTATGTGCACATACATGCTTCTTCTAAGACATACACAACATTGTATAGTTTACAATATTTTTTCACCTGTGATATTGAAACCGATTCTCAGGGCAACCCTGTGGACTTGGCAGTGTCAGTTCATAGTCTGTTCTTGGTTGTTGGTGTGCTCTTGACCAAGGAATGACCAGACACACCAAAAGCAAGGTAAGTGTGAAATGAAGTTTATTGAGGAAGGACAAGATAGGTTTACAAAGCAAGAGCAAGATGCTTTCACCACAGATAACTAATGGACCCCCTGTTGTAACAAAAGGGCCTTGGTTATGGTGTGGGGTCTTTTTTATAGTGTCTGGGTTGGACCCTCCTCTTGGTTCAGACATCACCACAGAACCACTTTGATAGACAGTTGGGAGTTATAGGACCTGAGTCTTACTGCACATGTGGATCTCCCATGAGCCTCTCTGAAAGCGCATTGTGGCGGGGCGGGGTGGGGGGGGAGTGAACCACAAAGTAGATTTAAGCTAATGACATGATAATTAGCTTTAGGTTGTCCTAGGTCACCTTCCAGACCCTACAGTACTTCTGCATTCTTTTTTGCAATTGGTGTGTTGAGTTCTGATTGGCAGAATGATAGGACGTTCCTTCCTCCGTGGGGTGTGGCAGTTGCTTGGGGCACCCACATTTGTCCCCAGGAGGGGCCAGAGGTCCTCACTGTATACCTAATAGAAGGACAATAAAATTATTATCAACAATTTATCATACAGAAAGATGAAGCTGGAGCATTAAGCTTCACTTTCTTTTATGTTAAATTGGGATATTATTTATAGTTAAACTCTGGAAAGGAGTTAGTAAAAATTTAATATAAGGACATTCAATCCCAAATTTCTTTGTTCTAATCTTACAGAACATTTTTAAGGAAATTTTCATGTTTCCCTATGATACTCCTGTCATATTATGCGTATGGCCTCCAGAGTCACAATATTTATGTAAATTATATCCTGATTAATAACATGACTATCCCATCTATGCACTGGCCCCCAAATAAAAAAGATTATCTCAAGGAATATAACATAATTCTTATGAGTATAAAATGAAATAGTGCATAGAAAATGTTACGTAAATTAAAATATGCACAATGCTTAAATGGTTTATATAATATACTTTGTAACAAGACAACATAGTTCAGATCCTCAATTTATTGCCTCTTAGTTGTGTGGAACTTGAACTACTCGGTTTTCTCTTATCATAAATAATATTAAAATGATGTTTTCAGGGCTATTATGAGAAATAAATGAAACAATATATTATGCTTTTAGCTTAGATCCCATGGCATACTTTGTACTCAATAAATCGCAACTATTATAGTTGTTATACTCACTGAAGAGTAGATTTCTCCAGGAATTGTTCTCGTTGTTGCTGTTACTATGATTAATGGAAGAAGACAATACTAAAAAGAGGAGGGAGAAAGACATCCTTTCCCATCTTCCTATTTAGGCTGATAAAATGCCACCCTACCTTTATATGATTTAGAAGGAATTGAAAATCCAAATCATTCTGGTTTTCCTGCTAAAATATCTCCAGTGTTGAACAGGTAAGGCTAACTTCTTTCATCTAGCCCATGAGATGATATTGACTTTCACTGCTGTCTGCATTGCCAATGATTATGCTGACCCAAATGAATTACTGTAGATATTATTATCAGGTCCACAAGGAACCTAATAAAACCTCCACTAATGACACTTTCAAATAATGAAAGTCTGTTTCCTCATAGAAAAGTATCAATTTAGAGGCTACCTAAAGATGATCTTTCTTTTTGTGTTCATAGTGATGAGCATATGTTCTACTGTAAACAAGAACAGTTGTATTCGGTTTACCACAAATCTTTCACATTTTTAATTTTTAAAGGGTACATAGTAAAGACAGTAAAAAAGGGGCAGATTTTAATCCACTTAAACATTCCTTGTCTAATTTTATAGACAAAACAATAGGACATGCCTGACCATTATAAAATAGAAATAGCATAGTTATATTCAATTCACTGTAAAACAACAAACATTCATTGAGCATTGACTTTGAATAGCATATGGAAATAAAGATATAAAAATGAATAAGATTGTCTATTGGGGTAGACACATGTGCAAGCAGAATATGATGGTTAATTTCACTGGTTTAAAAAAATTACTATAGGAACTCAGAAATAAAATAATGAATTCTTCCTGGCTAATTCAAGCCTTACTAAGAAGGGACATTAGTCTAAGTGTTGAAAGAAAAGCAGATATTACCCATCAATAAAAATTTCCACTAAGCAGTTACAGAAATAGCAAAGGCACAAGTTCACGGACAAGGAGATGCAAGAGATTTGATGTTCCAGAAGTCTACTATAAGAGGTGAGGGAGAAGGAGTATGTACAAAGAGAAGGCAAACATGAATCGGACCCAGAGCCAGTAGGTTCGTGGTAAACTAAAGTGTTCATTTGATCCAAAGATAGTTTCATGTGGCAGACCCTGAAATAAATGTGTTATGTTTACATTTATCCTCACAACTATATAAGTATTATTGAAACTTCTTTATAGATGGAGGAACCAAGATTAAGAGAGCTAAGTAAATCCGTCAAGTTCACACAGCTTTTAAGTAGTAGAGCTGGGATTCAAACCTAAGTGTTCTAAGACTTCAGGTCATGCTTTTTACTGTGTCATATTGCCTTTCTCTCCCAATTGTACTTTTTGTCATTTATCATTTGTTATCCCTTTTACTGGCTTCTGTTCCTTCAGCTTATCGGTTGCTTAAATTTTAGGGTTCTCTGGAATTCCAATTTTGTAGAATTGAAGACAAGTGTATGAAATTCTGTAGAAAATTTATGTGAATTATAAAAGCATTGTACTTAGAAATAAAACAATGTGGGGAAAAAATCTGAATATCTTAAGAGACCATAAAGATTTGATTAGCGGGCACACACTAAATTGGAGATAAAATGCAGAAAACTAGGTGAGCAGCCTATCAGTACCATTCGAATTGTTTAATTAGTGAGAGAATAAAATGATTAAAAATTAAAATTGCTTAAGAAAGTTCTCAGGCAAATTCTCATTTCTATTTCTTTCTTAATGAGTCTTTAATTAGCTGAAATTACATTAGGGAAGTTTCATGCCTTCTATAATTTTGCCAATATGTGAAATACCCTCTTTATTCACAAATGATGGGTGTAAGTGGATAATGAAACATATTCCTCAGGAGAAAAGGAAATTGTAGTCAATTTAGTATTATTGAATATCAACTTGTGTATATTTTTGGCTGAACAAAATTAAAGTCAATAGTAAGCAAGGGAAAATTTGGTTACAAATATTTTATGTGATGTTTGTTTTACATAATTCCTCTGCAAAATACTTTGGAGAGAGAAATATAAAAATGATTTTTTATAAAGATTTAATGTATCTGTGTAACATTACAACAGTCAAAGGAATTACCGCCAATTCTCCTTAACATTGTCATCCTCCAAACTGTAAAATAAGCATTAGCTTAAAATTATATAATAAATTCATATTTCTGCCTTTCTGGAATCAATTTAGAGCCTAGATTTTTCATGGTTTATGAAAAACTGTGATATGAGATAATTTTCAAACTAGTAATTATTTTGTACTCCTTCGTTTGTGTTCCTTCCCAAAGACAAGCACAATAGGACACTTCAATATTCCTAAAATGAAACACAAGGAGAAAATAATTTTGCAAAAATAGCTAAAGGGCTTGCAATTCTTATTGTAATTTATTCTTTTTTATTTTTAATTATTATGGGTATATAATAATAGTCGTATATCTTTATAGGGTACATGTGATGTTTTGATACAGGAATACTATGTGAATTAATCAAATCAGGGTAGTTGGAGTATCCAAAACCTCAGGAATTTATCATTTCTTTGTGTTAGGAACAAACCAGTTTCCTCTTTTAGTTATTTTAAAGTACACCCTAACTTGTTGTTGATTATAGTCACTTTGTTGTGCTATCAAATATTGTTCATTCTGTCTATCTGTATTTTTGCATCCTTTAACTATTTCCACTTTATCCCTCCTTCCTCACTACCCATCCCAGCCTTTGGTAATTATCATTCTACTCTAGGTTTCCATGAGATCAAATGTTTTTAATATTTAGCTCCCATGTATGAATGAGAACATGTGAGATTTATCTTTCTGTGCTTGGCTTATTTCACTTAACGTAATATTCTTTAATTCCATCCATGTTGTTGCAAATGGCAGAATTTTATTCATTTTTGTGGCTATATAATATTTCACTTTATATATGTACCACAATTTCTTTATCCATTCATCCTTGATAGACATTTAGGTTGATTCCAAATCTTGGCCATTTTGAATAGTGCTGCAATAAACATGAGAATGCAGATACCTTTTCAATATACTGATTTCCCCTCCTTTGGATATATACCCAGCAGTGGGATACCTGGGTCATAGGGTATTGCTATTTTTAGTTGTGTGAGGAACCTCCTTACTGTTCTCCATAGTGTTTGCAATAATTTGCATTCCCACCAACAGTGTAGGAGGGTTCCACTTTCTCCACATCCTCACCGGCATTGATTATTGCCTGCCTTTATGATAAAAGCCATTTTAACTGATGTGAGATGACATCTTGTTGTAGTTTTGATTTTCATTTCTCTGGTGACTAATGATGTTGGGCATTTTTTCATATACTTGTTAGCCATGTGTATGTCTTCTTTTGAGAAATGTCTATTCATATCATTTTTCTATATTTTAATCACATTATTTGATTTTTTTCTATTGAGTTGCTTCATTTCCTAATATATTCTGGAGAGTGCTATTGTGTTACCCTTGTCAAATGGGTAGTTTTTAAATATGTTTTCCCATTCTATGGGTTGTCTCTTCACTTTGTTGATTGCTTCCTTTGCTGTGCAGAAGCTTTTTAGCTTGACGTGATCTCATTTTTCCAATTTTGCTTTGGTTACCTCTGCTTTGGGGGTATTATTACTCAAGAAGCCTTTGCCCAGATCAATGCCCTGAAGGGTTTGCCTATGTTTTCTTCTAGTAGTTTCATAGTTTCAGATATTTGATTTAAGTCTATAATCCATTTTGATTTGATTTTTGTATATGGCAAGAGATAAGGGTATAGTTTTATCCTTCTGCATATATGGATATTGAGTTTTCCCAGCACCATTTATTGAAGAGACTGTCCTTTCCCCATGGTATGTTCTTAGCACCTTTGTCGAAGATAAGTTCGCTATGGATGTGTGGATTTATTTCTGTTCCATAGGTCTATGTGTCTATTTTTATGCCAATACCATTATTTTTTGGTTGCTAAAGCTCTAAAGTATAATTTGAATTCAGGTAATATGATTTCTCCAGTTCTATTCTTTTTGCTCAGGATAGCTTTTGCTCTTCTGGGTCTTTCGGAGTTCCATATAAATTTTAGCATTATTTGTTCTATTTCTGTGTAGAATGTCATTCCTATTTTGATAGGGATTGCAATATTGATTCTTCCAATCCATGAGCATAGAATATCTTTTCCATTTTTATATCCTCTTCAATTTCCTTCATCAATGTGTTATAGTTTTCATTACAGAGATCTTTTACTTCTTTGGTTAAATGTGTTAGTAGGTATTTTAATAATATTTTATTTGTAGCTATTGTAAATGAGATTACTTTCTTGGTTTCCTTTTCAGATTGTTTACTGTTGGCATATAGAAATGCTACTGATTTTTCTATGTCTATTTTATATACTGCAACTTTACTGAATTTTTTTTTTTGCAATTCTAACAGTTTTTTTGTGGAGCCTTTAGGTTTCTCTAGATACAAAATCATTTTGTTGTCTGCAAACAAAAACAATTTGACTTCTTCCTTTCCAATTTGGATATCCTTTATTTCTTTTGTTTGACTGCTCTAGCTGGAACTTCCAGTATTATGAATAAAGCTGTTCTAAATAGCTTTGGGTCAGTTTTTGAGAGGACTGTGCATGTTACCTCTCTCCCTCCTGCAAGAATTTGTTTTGGCCTTCCTTTCTCTCCTACTAGAAATCACAATGTGCCTGATACAACCTGCCCCTTTCACCCCACTGAGCAAACTCCTATACATCCTTTCCATCCCATACACACTTTTTCTCTTCTCTGAACTCTTCCCCAACTTCTCCACATAGAAATCTTTCTTTCTCTTTGCAGAAAAACCATAAAACTCTGAGTGAATGATTCCTCTGAGACAGTATGTCAATATTTAATTGTATACATTTCCCTGAAAAATTATAGGTGCTACATAAGGAAGCATTTGTGAAATAAAAAAATACATAAAATATTAATGAAAAAAATAAATATGAAAGTACATAATATGCATACTTGTACATATCTATATTCTGTATACACAAATATGTAAATAAAATATCAAGAACATGTAACGATATATTGCAGTAGTTAATGTAGATCAAATTTTTAGATTTCACAACAAATTTGAAATATTCTAAATTATGGGGTGTTATTTTAAAAAAGGGATTATTGGTTGATCAAAAAAGAAAATTATAAGATTATCGAAGATGAAAGAAATTTATATTTAATCCTTAAAAAAGGTATATTGAGCTACATAATAGACAATATCATCAAAACAAATGTTTAAAGTTTTACAGAACATGTAGAAATATCCTTCATGATTACTTCACACATTATCTAAAGATTGTGTACTAAAGCCAATTGTATACTAACACATTCTAATTCTTTGCAGTTGCTAAGTATGCCAATGAGGTAACGTGCTTATTTTTTTATTAAGTGTTGCTGGAGCAGTTGTGAAAATATTGTTTTCTTAAAAGAACTTTATATATCCAATAATTACAAAAAATGCACGTGAAAATGGCTGTTTATATAAATATTTGTTGTAGATATTACCTTGGTTTTTATAGTTGTGCAATTAGAAAAAAAAACTTTGATTATCTTGGATATTAAATATTGTGAAGCTTTGTTTTATTTATTTTTATTTTTAAATTTCCTTACCATTTTTACAAGCTTTTTTATATGTGTAAACATCACTGTTAAATTATGTAGGCGAATAGTTAGAAAACATTATTTTGTCTCATAAATTAAAAAGTTTCTGAATTTTTTCAAATTTAATGTTCAGAAAAATAAAAGTCTCTATTTTTTATATGTTTGTATTTGGCCACCCAATTAAATTTGAGTGAGAGCCTGCACACATTAGGTCATAGAGAAAAAGATTTTTTATAGTTTTATGTAAAAAGTTTATTTAATGAATAACAATAGATAATCTTCAACTCTTTAACTATTTTGGATATGACAATATATTATTTGAATCATTTTAAATCATATATTCCTGTAACAATCTGTGAAATAAATCTAGTCAGCCTGCTTTCTTGGTAAAGCATCATGTGTGATTTTGAACATCAGTGTTAATATAATTTCTGATTACAGTAATACTATTAATAAATTAGTCTGTTGTCAGTAGTCTGATTATTTGGTCATTCTTATTTGTTGAAATAATCTAAATAATATAGTTGATATTTCTAGTAATTTTCATTAATTTAATTCAGAAGAAAGGTTTTAGTAATTATCTTCAAAAGACACTGAGATAAATATTATACTGATCAGATTTTTTTTGTTGGAATAAAGTTCATCTGTAAACAGCCAAAAGCAAATCATGAATTAATATATTGGTGGTTTATTTTATGTAGAGAGTTGGATATTATTAATAAAGAAGAGCTTTGTGAAATATGCAAGATTAGATAAAATAAAAAAAGAAAAGTGGTATAGTAATAGCTGTTAGAATGATAAAGGTGAGTGAGGTCATTGAACTGCTTAAAGAGGTCACTGCAGCCATCAAATGTGGGTTACATTTTACTAGTACAGCAGAATGACCTAACAATTGAACCAGGAATTGAAGTTAATTTGTGAGATTAATGTGACTACTTAGTAAAAGAAAAAGGAAGTGACATTGGGAAAGCCTAATAATAACTTATCATTAAGAAATAAATTCAACTATCATTCATTGCTCACTTACTGTATTCCAAGATCTGTGCTGTGTGCTTTCACTTGTCATCCCATGTTGCTCTCGGAACACAAGTTTATGGTAATTTTGGCAACTTTTATATGATAAAAGGTCTCATCAAACATATAATAAGTTCCTAGGAGTTACAAGCTGTCATGCCAGGGATGTGATAATTAATGATGTTATATCCTTCCTGAAAGCCTAGTTTGTAAAACGTATTTATAAGCAGATAATAATCAAAAAAATGATAAATATCTTCATAGAATAACATTTATGGTGAAGAATTATAGGAAGAAGTAGTAAACTGTTTTGGTTGTATTCTAGAGCACCAGTCCCCAACCTTTTAGGCACCAGGGACTGGTTTCATGGAAGACAATTTTTCCACAGACTGGGGAGGGGGATGGTTTTGGGATGATTCAAGCACATTACATTTATTGTGCAGTCAAATCTCTCTGTTAATGATAGTCTGTATTTGAAGCCGTTCCCCAGCACTAGCATCACCACCAGCTCCACCTCAGATCCTCAGGCATTAGATACTCATAAGGAGCATGCAACCTAGACCCCTGCCATGTGCAGTTTACTGTCGGGATCACACTCCTATGAGAATCTAATGCTGCTATTGATCTGACAGGAGGCGGAGCTCAGGGGCTGGTGTGAGCAATGGGGAGCGGCTGTAAATACAGATGAAGCTTTGCTGGCTCACCCTCTGCTCACCTCCTACTGTGCTGCCCAGTTCCTAACAGGCCATGTACCAATACTGGTCTGCAGCCTGGGGCTTGGGGACCACAGTCCTAGAGTTTTTCAAAACTAGAAAGTGAGGGAGCTAAAATTTAAATTCAATCCACAAACCATGCAGCCTTGTTTTACTTGTCTCAATTTATAAAATCGTAAGAAAGTCCTTTAGAGTTTGAGGAAGAACTGGCCCAGTTAAAGCAATAAGTGAAAACGGTGCTGAGAATTAACAAGTAGGAGAAAAATGAATATACCTTTACTTTTCTTCATGAAAGGCTGACATGCTAGACTGATATTGTTGGAGCCATGAAAAAGTGTTCTAACTAACATACAGCTGTCTGATGTGAGCCCGAACTATGGAACGAAAACTTCTAAGCATATTTTCTTTACAAGTATTTGTTTTTGATGATTAACAGAAAGAGACCCAGAACCAGAGCTGGAGACAGAGAGTGAGAGAGAGAGAGAGAGAGAACAGCTGTAAATTTCTCCAGAAAGTACTACTAAAATCCTTCTTGATTTTTCCCTGGGCAACAATCAGCAAATTTCTCATTAGAAGGAACTTTAAAGGGTTTGCTGATTTGCAAAACATGGCATGAGTGATATGTACATTACTTGCATAATTGGTTTTGTGTGTACTTATGGCACATGCTATTTTGGAAATGCACCCCCTCTGTGTTCATTATAGCTATTGCTCACTCTATTCCCTAATAATCATTTACAGTTACTCGTCACAGTTTATTACTATAAAAGTACTGAATCAGCAGTTTTATGCACTCTCCTTTAACAGCCTAATCTTATAATTCCAAACCACAGTAAATAGTAATAGAAAGCATACAGATTTCTCAAATTTATTTCTAGATATTGAACTACACATTTTATAGATATTATATAAACATTAGTAAATAAAACTTTTATTATCGTTAATGAATTGTTCTATTACTCTCAACACAAACAATTAATTCCTAAAATAATATATGCTATATTTTTAACATCTGTATTGGTAATAAAATTTATTTTTACATTTTCTTTAATTTTTGCATAGCTGAATTTTTTTTCTCTAACTGTAGAAATATCCACAATATATAACTACAATTTTTCAGTTGAGGAAACAAGAGACTGGATAAGAAAGATAAAAGGAATTCTTTTTACCACAGTTCTCAGGTTTTTGTGTGGCTTAGAGATGATTCCAAGGAGAACTTCTACCCAGGAGATCCCTTTTATTTGAATGTTCTACTTCACATTACTCCTATTCTTATACCTTCAGGATGAAGGAATTAAAATGTCATTTGCCCTTGCAAGGTGCTGAATCCTCAGACAAGGATTTCAAGCAGTAAACTGTTTTCAAATTACTAAGCTAGGTACCACAATCACTTCACAAACCCATAGAACTCCACTTTTATATCTTAGGTATGGTTCATTGATAAAACAATCTTTAGACTCCATATATATTAAAGGGATTTTAAAAACATTCAGTCTTATTTTGGATGCTGCGTAAGACATTTGTTTCCAGATATAGACCCTTAAGTATGACCTCTGGGCCAGACTTGATGTATTACTTTAAATTACTTTGACATACTAAGAAGCATACCACAATAAAAACAAATTATTGAGGAAATGAGAATTTTAAATAATATTGTAATATTGGTTGTAATTATCTCAAATTTTATTTTGTATTAAAATGTCTAATAGATATATAACATTTTTCTGTATGATCTTTATATAGAAAATTATTATCTGGGCTTTCTTAAGGTGGCAACTGGCAAAAAAGTTTGCAGATATTTTAACAACATCGTAGTGTAATTCTAAGTAAGGCATTTTCCTGTGTATTGATGAGGGATAGGGGAGGAACAAAAGTAGATAGATAGTTTCTGACCTCAAAATTCCATTCCACATTTATCAAACATGTTCTTTATGCCAGCAAAAATCCTGCCAGTTCTAGGGAGCCCAACTTCCAGTTACTGAAAATCTGTAGATAGTTTCCAAGCCTTCACTCTAATAGCTAATTATGAAGGCTATTTTAACAATGAATAATACTTAATATTGTACTCAGTCTCACTGTCTCCACTTCCATCATCATCATCATCATCATCATCATCTAGCATAATATACAGAGTAATATGTACCAGCTACTGTGTTAAGAATTGTTCATATTTATTTCATCCAGTCTTCACAAAGATTCTGTGAAATAGATGCCACCATATCAGAGCCATCATCAATTCAATTCTAGCTCTTCGCTACAACATTGTACTACATTATCAGTTCCCTCCTTTAGAGAAGAATTGATATTGTCTAGTTATTTTGACCCATAAGTTAGGCTGTCCATTTTAATTGCTCTTTTCTGCAGCTAAACCAGTAAGTTTAAATTTGAATTAAAAGCCAATCAGCAAGCAATAAGAGCAAGGTGAATATAACTAATAAAATTGTTTTATTACCCAAAGTAAATCGGCAAGCAGATATCAACAATGAATTGCACAATTTGACTTTATGACTTTATTGCAAACTGCAGCAGCAAATGGATTCTAAGACCAATGACACAGCTTATCTGTTTCTACCTTGTTAACCTCTTATTTCACTGTTCTTTAAAGTGACAACTCAGAAGTCAGTTTAGCATCTGCTTCTGCTGTTTCTCTGCAGACAAATGGATCTACATCAAAGCATCCTGAGGAAAATATGTAGAGTAAAATATTAGTGGGGGAGGTATAACTTTGAAGAGCACAAGGAAGAGGGAGATTAGTTCATAGCAGAAAAACACTCCAAAAGCAAGGGACTTAGCCACAAATATCCTGGTACGTCAAACGGTAACTGACAATATGACAAGTTATTCTTAAGATATTTGGCAGGGATAAAATATTGGTAATTCCATTTCAAAATCCAATTTTTTTCACATAAGTCTTTCTTGTACTGACAATTAAAACTATGTACTATCCATGACTCTCTTATAAAATGTTTATAAAGTTGGAAAAAGTAACATAGTAAGAGACTTCACCATCTGCAAGAAAAAGAAACAAAAAGCCTCGTATTTATAATCTCAACTATTCTGCCAAAACCAGTGCTTTCTGTCTAGAATAAATTTATTTTTGCTTATGCATAAATTAAATGTCAACACATCTTTCACAAATCTACTTATGGCCAGCCAAATACCAGGCTGTTGAGCTAGAAAACAAATTTAATACAAATAACTAGATCTTCTATTTACTCAACAAGTAGATACAAAAAAAGGAGCTTTAGTGATCCCAAGTATGTCAGTGCTAATTAGTTGACATTTGAAGAGAAATTCTGCCTCCTCTCCCCAGAAAACTGTGGACCAGGAAACCTGTTATATATTATCTTTCTCTCCAGCTATGTCTTAAAATGCATTAGCTCCAGCTGAACAAACACTGAGAAGACAATTTAAAAATTATATTTATATTGCAACATTGGAACACTATGTGAATAAATTCAATTAAAATTCTAGAAAGATTTCAAATGAGTGTATATTTGTAATGCTCTCCCTCTGCCTCATGAAAAGGGTATGTGTATGTGTGTGTATGTGTGCACACACATGTGCATTTTGTATGTGCCTGTTGAGTGCCAGAAACTCTTCTAAGCCCTGCAACCTGGAGACACAATAGGAAAGAAAAGAAAAAAAATGAACAAATACATTTACTGTATGACATGACGGTGATAAAGGCTAGCTAGAAAAATACAGATAAGAAAGCAGGATGGATAGTGGTAGAGATGTGGGAGGGGTGTTTTGAGGGGCTTTGTCACAGGAAAGTAATTCCAAATGCTGGGAATCTCTTGAAGCTGTGGTCCCCAATCCATGGGCTGCAGACCAGTACTGGTACATGACCTGTTTGGAACTGTGCAGCACCGCAGGAGGTGAGCAGTGCAGTAAAACTTCATCTGTATTTACAGCTGCTGCCCATCATTTGCATCACTGCCTGAGCTCTGCCTCCTGTTAGATCGGCGGTGGCATTAGATTCTCATAGGAGAGCAAATGCTACAGTAAACTGTGCATGCCAGGGATCTAAGTTGCACGCTCCTTATGAGAATTTAATGCCTAATGATCTGAGGTGGAGCTGCAGTGGTGATGCTAGTGCTGGAGAGTGGTTGCAAATACAGATCATCATTAGCAGAAAGAGTTGACTGCACAATAAATGTAATGCTCTTAAATCATCCCAAAACCATCCCTCCACCCTCGTCCCTGGAAAAATTGTCTTTCATGAAACCTGTCCCTGGTGCCAAAAAGATTCAGAACTGCTGACTTGAAGTCCAAGGGAGTCCTTGGCTTTGTGCAAGAAAGAATTCAGGAGTGTGTTGATAGTGTAAAGTGAAAGAGAATTTATCTACTCCTCAGACAGAGCAGAGGCCAGTTATCCATGTGGCGGACAACAGCTCTCATGGTTCCTTTAGTCCCTTTATTTAAGCAACAGCTTAATTATAGGATAAACAAGGGAAGGAATATTCATGTTATTTTTTGGAAAGGGGTGGTATTTGCCTAGAATTAGGGTGAAACCCTCCTTCTGACTAAATGTGGTCAAATCCGGAACTGTCATGTCATCCGTTGCTTGATGTGAGTGGGAGATTTCCTTAGAAAGATTTTATGGTAATGAGGGTATAATGAAACTGCAAGGTCAAGAAGCCTTGGATTCTGGTCAATTCCTCTGCCATCTTGATTCTAACTGGTTGGAACTTGTCCTGTCTCCCATCCTGTTTTGATCAGGGTGGTTCCAGACTTCCTGACTCAGGTAAGCAAGGCCTGCCAGTTCCTCATCTCAGTTCTCTTGGTTAATGTGACATTTGAGCAGAGACCTGAAGTACAGGAGCTATTAAGACATGCGGATATCTAGGAGCAAGCGTTCTAGGTAGAGGGAGGAGACTACAGAAATGTTGCTATGATCCAGGAATGACAAGGAGGCCTTCGTGTCTGTAGTGACTGACAGAAGAGACGATGGTAAACGGAGGGGTAGCCAGGGTAAGGATATTTGATTATTTTAACAGGGAAGAGAAGCAGTTGGAAGATGGCATTGTCAGTAGTTTTAAATTGCCCTTGTCTCAATGTTATGTCTGGACTATTTTATTTTTCAAGAAAGCTCCAAAAAAATAGACAACTCAATATTCGAATTTTCAAAGTATTTTTCTGATGGATTATGTCAGCAATGCATGGGAAAAGATAAATTCTGTGGAATTGTAGGGGCGGAAAGGT
>CAUYSK010016476.1:0-35174 GCA_963575035.1 Avahi laniger | reverse complement strand
AGGACCCTTCAGTATGGCCAGGGACACTGCATTATGCCACCTCCCTGATTAGATACAAAGAAGAATTCCTAATCAAAACATTATTAAACATCCAAATGTACTTCTGGTCATCTCTAGAGATTTTAAGAAGAAACTAAATTTAAAATATGGGCTTTCCTGAACGAGAGACAATGGATTAGAAGACCTCTCAAGGCTGTTTAAGCAAATAGAGAGGTCAGAGTGCTATTTCTTCTTTATTCATTCATCAATATTATGGACTTCATGTATCCAGATGGGCTGAGTTATGCTAATAACAAACACTGCCAAAATCTCAGTGGTCAACAATGACAGGATTTGTTTCTTGCTCTTGTGTCCATCGTAGGTCAATGAAGGGCTCTGCTCAGCATCGTCCTCACTGTAGGATCCAGACTGATGGAGCAGCCATGATCTGGGAAGCTGCTCATCCTCACAGCAGAGGAAAGAGCTGTGTAGGGTCTTGTGCTAACAATTGATTGCTCTGACCCAGAAGTGGTACCTTTCACTTCCATATATAACTAATTGACCAGAGCATTCTTCACAGCTGGACACAACCATGGAAAGGGCAGGAAGTGCGATCCTGTCCTGTGCCCAGGAGGCAACAAGCCAGGAATATTTGTGAATAGCACTGATGACTTGCACATTACCTGCTTGTTCCAGTTTCCCTACAAGGTCCAGGCTCACCCTCTCTCCCCTTGTGACCTGTACATTCACACTGAAGAGTCAGACAGGTAAACTGGCAACTTCAGTAACATTTAACAAGGTCTATGCTAAAGGATGCCCAAGAGCATATAGGAGGGAAACCCTTGCTCATTCTTCAAGACTCACAAGAGGCCTTGCAGAGGAAATAATATTGTATTTATGATGCAGTCTGCAGGATGAATAGGCACTAGCCAGGCGAAGACAAAGGATGGTGTGCAGGGTTCCTGACAGAGGGCACAGCATGTGCAAAGGCCAAGCCTTGGGTTTTTGAGCACATCATTTAAGAAATTAATTAATTTACTTTTTGTCCTAATTGATTATTTATTTAATGTGTTACTTATATTATTCTAAATATATGTTCAAATGTCCTTTTAATTTGCCTTCATTTAATGATGACTACTATCCATAAAAAGAAAAGCAAATAATTCATAATACATGTTCCATTCTGTAGACTCATATAAGCAAGTTCAATATGGAAAAGAAAGGGAAGAGGGAAGAAGTAGGGGAGAAGGAGAAAGAATAGAAGGAGCACATTTTTAAGGACAAGCCAAGTGTCTCAAAGGGCTGTAAGCCCTACCCCCTGTCTTGTTGGTGGAATGGGCAATAGTGTTTTACTCACAGGTCCCTATTTCATTGGCAAGTTCTTACACTCTTTTATACTGTGATATGCATTTTGCTTTGAAAATGGTTGGCCTGGTGTCTTAACACAGAAGGCCAAGCTCCTCCATGGACTGGTCCAACCTTTACGTGGACAATGAGATTTTCTTCCGTAATGATAACGTAACAAGAGCTATCACTAACTGAATGCTTATTATATGCCACAGTTGATGGTCAGAGCTTTACATATACTACAGTTTATGGGATTCGGTATTCTAATGTTTAATAAATTATTCATTGTAACAACAATTCTCTAAGGTGGGTGTTGTTGTGGGGTTTCCCCCCACACACACATTTTTTGCATAGAAGAAAACTGAGGCTCCAGAGAATACTGAGGGAATAAATTGGCTAAATCATAAATTGAGTTTTTTCCCTGCCTTTCAGTAGATCTTAATACCTACCTCAAATGTTAAGATAAGGATTATGGAGAATAGTAGTAATACGAGACGTGAGATGTTCATTTTCTTTGCTGATAAGTTAGACCCGGAATAATGTCTAACATTGGGGAATAAATGGACTATTCTCTCTTATCACTGTTTTGGACTCTTTTTTTATTTTACCCTTGAGCTCTACATAACCCATGGTATCAACCGCATCTATAAGGAAGAACTCAGCTCCAAATAGATCTTTATGTTCTTGTGAAAACAACAGGAGCATCAGGAAGATATGGCTCTACTCTCCTAGTCCCTGAAACTCAGTTTTCTTGGGGATGCCAGGCATAAAGCCATCTAATTTGTTTACCTTCTAAAATATAGTAGATAATGACATTCCTCTCATCTTATATCTCTTCTACTGAAAATATGTTGTTGTATTTATTACTAAATACATTTATTTAGCAACTAAACACTACTAGTTTGGCTTACCAATTGACTGGGGTTTTTCCCATCAAAATATATTTCTTAAAAGAAATATAAGGCCTGGCTCAGTGGCTCACGCCTGTAATCCTAGCACTCTGGGAGGCCGAGGAGGGCGGATTGTTTGAGCTCAGGCGTTTGAGACCAGCCTGAGCAAGAGCGAGACCCCGTCTCTACCAAAAATAGAGAAAAATTAATTGAACAGCTAAAAATATATAGAAAAAATTATCTGAGCATGGTGGCGCATGCCTGTAGTCCCAGCTACTTGGGAGGCTGAGGCAGTAGGATTGCTTGAGCCCAGGAGTTTGAGGTTGCTGTGAGCTAGGCTGACGCCACGGCACTCACTCTAGCCCAGGCAACAGAGTGAGACTCTGTCTCAAAAAAAAGAAAAAAGAAAAAAGAAATATAAATTGCCCTTTAATTTTCTATCTGCCTAAGTCATTATAAATGTCTTCCTACAGATTTCATTTTAATCGAAAAGCAGAAAGGAGCTTTTGTACTTGAGAGTTCAACACTTTCCTCTCTTGTTCTGCTGAGTGATAGTCTAGCAAGGAGGAGTTGTGAGTGGGCAGTGGCAGCTGGCATTTGTAGTACGTTAGTGGCTTTAAAAAAGAGAGAGAAAGAAAGAAAAGAAGGAAAAATTGATTCCAATTGAAAAACGAGGAGCCAAAATACAAAAGGAAAATTCTAGGAAAATGAATTTTATTAGAAAATATAACAGGGAAAAAAAGGGGTGAAAAAAAAACCAAATCGTTAAGATAGCCAGTTTTTCCAGTCTGTATTCTGAAGAAAATGTTCAGCGGCTCTGAAGCTTTCAAGATGGTGATTCTTGACATCTAAGAAAAATGGAGTCCAAAGCAATTAACGGCCAAGGCCGGGCTAATCATTCATTTCATCTTCCTGCACATTCCAGTCTGACCTTGACACACTGTACTCAAAGTCATATATTGTTTTTATTATAAGTATCTGCTCATGCTGCCTTCTTCAGAGGTGAGCTGTTAGCTGTTGAACCTCCAGACATGAGTAAGTCCCGATCTCTCAAGGTACACCAATGCCATGGTGTACCTTCCAATGCTTGGAAGAAGACACATTAGCTGCCCCGTTACTGAGACTCAGTTGGGAAATGTCAAAGAACAAGAGATAGCTGTCAGGTGTAGATGACATTTATCCTTCTTTCTGTTTCCTCATCTGTTATGGAGAAAACCTCCTTGGATCTTAATCCTTACTATTTTACTGTAATTCTTCACCTGTCAATGGTTTCTCTCAATTTCCATCAGCATGTGTCTTCTACAACTTCTTTAAACTCATCTTCAGAAAGAATCTTCCTTTCAAAAGCCTTTCATGGGCAAGTTCATCTCCTTCCAAAACTTTTTCTAATTCTCCCCAAACACTGTCCCAGTCATATTTGTTTCCTCATTGTATATTACTCTTGTAGCTTTCATCACACTGCATTGTACTTAATTGTTTCTATTCACTCTTTCCCACTCAGTCATGGGTCCCCTTCATCTTGGCACCCCCACGGCCCAGCACAATGACTGGCCCATAGCACACACTTGATAAAAATTAGGGGAGTGAATAAATGACCACAGGTTGGGTTTAGTCAATTAACATACATTTATTCTGCACCTACTCCATGCCAGGGTACTCAATCTCAACAGTCTATTATATGATCCACCCTAGACACTATAAAGCATCATCTAATCTAAATACTTTTCATTATAAATGTGTCATGCTTTTCCAAATACTTGGATTATAAATTTTCTGAAGAATTTTTCTATTTCTCTTAAGTCTTCATATCTTGTTTTTTATTATGTAGATACAGTAAAACTAGTTGAGCAGGGCCTTTTACAGAAGGTGAAGAGAGAGATGAAGACATTTCATTTGACCTTGGTCTCAAATTCACAAAGGATGCAAATTTGGACTTTGTCATCTCCTACTAAGGCTATGCCTACCTTAGGGATACACTGAAAGAACTGGAACTTTAAAATTGAAACTGAAACATCATTCAACTTTAAATCTTTTATCCTCTTCTTGGCTCTGGTGTATATACTGCTATTCTACGACCCTTGTTTTAGCATTTCTTCATTGGATCTCTCTCAAGCCTGGGCTATAGTATGTAACCTCGGGGTTACGATCTTTGCTGGTAAACTATGCTGAATGATTATAATGTGGGAATGAGTTCAATATGGTCTTTCCTCCTTTATTAGAGAAGCACCATGCAGGTGAGGGTAAGGACCTTTTCTCTTTGTCCTAGCTATATTCTTACTGTCTAATGTGGAATCTGGCAAATGATAGGTCCTCAATATCGTTATGTTTCTGCTACCTAAAAGAAGATGAGAATAAGGTCATGGATGGGTTAATGTCAGAAACAAAAGGAGAAATAAGATGTTAGAGGCAGAAGGAATGGAAAGGTAACACTGGCTCAGTGGTCAGTATAGAACCATTCATCCTTGATGCAGGACTTTATAGTTCACTGTGTGTCTTCATACACATGAAATCATCTTACTCAGACTGCATCCTGCAACATCATCCTTATTTAACAAATGAAGACACTGAGTTTGCATGTGGCACAGCTGAATCCATAGTCGATCATGTGCCTTGAAGTCCTCTGTTCTCCTGGCTCCTGCCCCAAAATGCAAGCATGCACCTTCCTCTCTGACATACCTGGGCAATAGAAACTTAAACCAATGGCTTCTGTGGTCCTTCTCTGAGCTCCAGACCTGAATATACTACCACCAATGGAACAGATTCCTCTGGATTGCCCAAGGGCAAGCTATCCAAGACCAAGTGCACTCTCTTCTCCACTGGGAGTCCACGCTTGGTCCATTTCCAGGATTTTCTGTCTTAGTGAGGAACACCCTGATCCTCACAGCTATGCCAGCTACAAAACCCTGGGATCCTCCTTGAAGCTCCACTTGTCAAGTCTATGAAATCTATCACTAGATCCTGTCGATCTGCCTCCTCACTGCTCCTCAGATCTGAACACGCCTTCTCTACCACCATCATCTATCTGAGCTACCCTAGTGGCTGCCACCACGGCAGCATTCCCCACCTCACGAGCCTGACTGCATCCACTCCTGCCCCCTTCCAGTGTGCTCTCCACTCTGCAGGAAGAATGATCTTCAAAACTCTAAATCTGAGCTGCCAAGCCCCTTCTTCACATGCTTCAATTGCTTCTTATTGCTTATGTAATTAAGACTAATCCCCATGAAGCCTGCAGCACCTGCTACCTACTTCCTTCTCCCACTCTCCTCTCTGTACCAGTCCCAGGGCCTTTCCTTCTTCCCTGGGATGCGCAATCTTCCTCTCTAGCCCAAGGTCTTTGCCTGTGCTGGGCCCTCTGCTCAGAGTGCCCTTACTGCCTTCTTTGCCTTGCTAACATCTACCTGTATTTCAGCAAGTCCCTTCTCTGTAGTACTTGTCAGAGTTGCATTTATGGGGTGATTGGATCGATGTTTGTAAGCTCTGCAAGGCCAGGGTCTTCATATCTTTCTGCTCACCCTGGCACAGTTCTTGATACACTGTTGATGCTGATTGATTAAGTGGACAAAATGGTTCTAAGCATATGTAAGTTAAAACAGACCTTGTTTTGGACACTTACAATCCAAGAAGATCTCTGTTGTTAAAATAAACATGCCTTGATATCTGTTGACAAAGTCAACTACATTAAATATAATACAATTAAATATTATTAATTAACACATCCCACAAACTCATTTACCTACCGTGGAGAATGCCAAATATTTTACACGTGCTGAGTCCTGTTCACACCTCCTAGCCCAGGCGTCCAGAAAACCTTATCCATTAGAGAGAGCTCCATCTTTTTCTCCCCGGTCACTTCACATTTCAACTTCCCGGAGTGCTGAGAACAGCCAACCTCATTTTTCCTTTTGACATTAGTGATATTATAAACAGCACATATCCCTGTATGGAGAATTAACATTTGCCTGAGAAGGCTGAGAAGCATTTGATTTGAATATGTTTAGTAATTTGGGATTTTTTCTTTTTATATGGTTTTATTATGAAATGATTAGTTAATTAAATTGACAATTGGAAAGGGAGATGCACAGAAGTAAAATTCCTCTTCAATTATTCACCCTCTGCACCTTTCGGAGCTGCAGAATGATTGCGTTAGTGCATGCTGAGAGCAGCTTTGCACGAGGTGTTTATTTGAACTAAAACATATTTAGAATGGGGTAACACTAGAACTAAAGAAACTAGAAGTCTTAATATTCGTACAAAAACCAAGCCCTGTTATCCCAAATGAATCGATCATCCTGATTTCTTCAGTGTCCACTATAAAAACCATCCCTTCACAAACCTCAGACTGTGTCCCCTCTCACAGGAAGTGGTTGTCATCGTAGTCTCCCTGGAGCACTAAGCACTCAGGTGCCCTGTGCTCCAGCTCCTGGGGGACCCAATGGGCTCTGTTTTTGCTTTGGTAGCCAACTCAGCTTCCTGGCATCAGTCCCTCCTCTACCTAGTAATTAGTGCCCGGGACACATGCTAAGCCTCAGACACTGGATGGGGCCGCTTCCCCCATCCTCACAATCCAGGGGCCCAAAATGCAAAAGGCCTTGCATTGTGGTCCTGTTTTCCAATCCAAGAGTCAGTTGGACAAGTACTCTTTTGGAGAACCAAGAAATTTCCCAAGCCAACCCTAGGACATTTGGTGATGAAACATTCTGAACCAGGTATCTCTCACTGGCAATAATCTGAAGAGGCGAGAGGCTTAGATATGACTTGCTAAATTGCAGGTCATCTATGTGCATGTATTTCTACCATGATCACTTCCTTGTCGATTCTCTTGGGCAGATTCTGAGTAACTCCTCACCAGCTGTTTGATCACAGTGTTCACATCTTGTGTCTGGGAAGTAACACTCCTTTCCTCCTTCTTTTATTCAGGTGTTGAGCCCCGTTCCCGGGTGAGTTGGAGCTTCTCACTTTTCTGCTCCCAGTTAACCTTCTGCCCTTTTCCTTGCTCTGCTGTCTTGTCACCGTGTTATGGCCGTATTTCATAATCTTACTTGAGGATATCACGTGTCACTGTCTGCTTTGTATTTTTCTTGTGCACCTGCAGTTCCGTGAATTAAATATGAGTGAGTGGTTATGGCCAGGAAAATCAATCTTTAAACAAATTAATATTTCAATGCCAGTTGTACAGCTATTTCTCCATTTAATGTGTGTCTTGGCTTAGAGATGGAGAACAGTGAATGTATCATTTTGGAAAAACTTAAATCAAAGTGAAGACAAAGAAAGCAAGCCAAATATGCCATAAGATTTTGAAGCTGAGTGTTAGAGGAAGGAAAATGCCTTAATTGGTGGCGTCCAGCTCTTTTAAGACAAATAGTGGCACCTTTATTTGATTTCTTTTCCGGCCATTTCATTTCCAAAGTATGGAAAGTAGAATATGAATCATCATATCTGCTTAGGATTGCCAAAGAAAATACAGGACATCCAGTTAAATTTGAATTTCAGGTAAATAACAATTTTTAACATAATTATGTCACAAATATTGCATGGGGCATACTTAAACTAAAAAAATTATTCATCATACATCTGAAATTCAAATTTAACTGAGCATCCTATATTTTTATTTGCTAAATCTGGTAACCCTGCCAGTTGTGAAAAATAAAAGGAATCTTCTGAGATAATGTAAATAGAAGGAAGTAGCATAATACCTAACATATAATACATAGATAAGTATTAATATATTACTTTCCCTTCCCTTTGGGTTATCATTTTGACAAAAATTCTTTATTATTCAGAGTAATTATTTAGGTTTGACAACTTTAGCATCGAAGACGTGCTATTTTTTCATTTCTCTTTTAACCCTGGAGATGCCACAATTACTTCCACAAAATCGTTTAAGATTTAGTTCTCTTAACTTCCATAGAATATCAGTCACTCTCCTTCTTCATCAAAACAAACCATATTTTAGAAAAGAAAATCATACTTTTGGTTGCATCAGTGGTTGTTTCTCCCCCACCAGATTAGTCCAAAATTAAAACGTAGGCAAGATATATTCAATATTTTGAAATTTTCACTTCTTCATTGTACCTCAGAACAGGATATTTGTGACATGCACATATTTCATTTCTCTCTCTCCCTAATGAAAGATATTTATGTTGTTATTTGGAAGAGGTCTAGGCACTGAGCCAGCACATTCATTACTAACAATTTAAGAAGAGAGCGAGAGTTCTAGCAATGGGGCCAATTGAAAGTCAAAGTCAGGCCAGCAAATTTTCAAAACTGAAGCGACACTTAGGGAAGTGGGCTCTCTCTTCTGCTCACGGGAGCGTTGGAAGCTTTCTAGAAGGCAAATTGGCAATATGTACAAAAAATCACAAACGTCTGCATCCTGCTGAAATGAACGGCCTCTGTAGAGCGCAGAGTGAAAAGACATGTGCGTCAACTCTCATTTTTTTGCCTACTTGGCTCCTCTCCAGTCCTCGTCCTTCTGCCCAGACTGTGAACTCCTTAGGAATGAGATTTAGCTAATTTTTTTTCTTATACACACAGTACCTGATACATAATAAGCACTTAGTAATTATTTGTGAACTGAATTAATTTTGAATGGACTGAGGATACAATTTGGTTTTCCTAAATTAATTTGGGAAAAGGCCTCCAAAAGCACATACCCTTTTATGCAACAATTCTATGCATGAATGCCAAAGAAAGAGGTTTTTACATTCACAAAGATATATACCAAGGATGTTTATCGCAACTTTATTATAGTAGTGCAAATTGCAAACAAGTTAAGCATCTGCTGTGGACTGTCCCTCAAAATTCGTATCTTGAAGCACTAACCCCCTATATGATGGTACTTAGAAATGGGACCTTTGGGAGGTAATTTGATTTACATGAGGTCATGGGAAGGGGGGACCCCTATAGTGGGATCTGTACCCTTATAAGAAGAGATAATAGAGAAATTGCTTTCCATCTCTCCCTGCTGTGTGAGGACATAGAAGGCAGCCATCTACAAATCAGAAAGAGAGCCCTGACCAGAAACTGACCATGCTGGCACCTTGATCTCAGACTTCCAGCCTCCAGAACTCTGAGAAAATAAATTTCTGTTGTTTAAGCCACACCGTCTATGGCATTTCATTATGGCAGCCCAAGCTGACTAAGACAAATATCCAAGAATAGGATATTGATTAAATAAATGATAGTTCATATATAGATTATTGTGCAGTTATAGTCATTCTGTAACAGACACATACCCACATCCAAATTTTTTAAAAATACAAGATCATATACCAAAATGTCAATAAATAATTATCTCTGAGTGGTTGAATTATAGATTATTTTTCTTTGTGCTTTACCATATTTCACAAGTTCTGGATTTGAATATTTTCTACTTTTGTAATCAGAAAAATTAATTAAGAGATTTTTTTGTTGGTTGTTGTTAATGAGACAACACCCACTCCAAGGAGTGTCATTGAAAATGAAGAGACAGTCTAGGAAGTATTAATATTTTCTCAGACCCAGGAGTCTTGCCCCAAGGTGACTGAGAGCTCCCAGGCATAGCGAGCAGCTTCTGATATACTAAGAGACAGAGTTCAAAGCTCTGAGAGCAACATGAACCTCACCTAATGGAAATGCCCTATTTTCCTCTCTTTCTGCTTTTTATCTCATCACTATTCACTTGCCAATTTACCTGATATTTTTGCTCATTGGATTAAAAAGCCTAGTAAGCTAAAAAGAACCAGGAAATCTTTAACAAGTAGAAGAAGAAAGATTTTTTTAATGAGCTAAACAGACCTTTAGAGATTGAAAAGAAATGAAATGTTTCAAGCAGAAAATGACTTGGCTGCTCTGTACATCCCCCTAGACCTATTTTAAATCCCCAGTGCCCTCACCCATTTCCCTAATCTCTGCACAATTTGAGAATTTGTTTAGCTACCAAAAATTTCAGCAATAACACTGAAAACTCAGAAATATGGGTATGTGCCTTATCTTCCTTTGGCTGTTGCAATAAGCTCATTAACCAAGACGTCTACTTCTCTTCTCTTTGTTCTTTTTGTCATATGGTTCATTATAGTAGCATACATGTATACCTTTACTGCGCTGTTATAAAATGGAAGCATTTGTATAGCTTACATTCAAAAGCCAGGTAGAGTTGCCAGTGTATGTATTTGCTAGGTCACCATCAACCCTCAGCATAGATGAGGTCCTTATATCGTGGCATCTTGTTTGAAATACTAACAAAGTCTATGCCTAGTTAGCAAAGTTGTGGTCGAACACTTCCATAGACAGTTATCTTTATTCTCTGGCATTGTCACAAGGTATGAGGAGTAACCATAAGCCAGGACAAACGTCTGAATTACATGGACTTCTGTGAAATGACTGATGACACACAGATTCTTAGCAGACTAATTCACAAGGAAGATCAGGCAAGAGATCATAAACTATGGCTGGAAAATATACAATGGAATACTGACAATGGGTGAAAACCATTATATAAGAAGGAAGTAAACATGCTATTATTTCTAGGAACTGATAACAGATTCTTTAGCTATTTTAAGGCATAGTTTTAGGGAGTGCACATAAATAATAATCTTAGCAATACAGTACATGTTTCCATTTCTAGACTTTATTTGACTACCAAAATTATATATCCAAAAATGCAAGGAAAACTAAACTAATTTTGGAACCATGAAAATAAGTTTGAAACTGCAGAAAACAGAATGTAGTCTCTTTCTTGGGGCAGTTGTAATTGTCCCCTAGCTGAACCATGTTGCCGCTGAGAAACCTAGCAAAAGAATGGAGGCCAACTCTCTCTTCCAATTCCAGGGCTTCCAGAAATGTTCCTGCTATACCCTATTCTCAGTTTGACTCTGCTCTCCTGACATTTCTGCTCAGTTTTTAAATTGGGAGGGTGAAAATAAACACATTAATCACATATATTGCTGACTAAGTATTTAGGTCAAATATCTACGTAATTTACAATGCTTTCATTAGCCTGGTGGTTTGGTACTCAGTTATTCTTCACAGAGAAGCGGATCAAGAAATGTCGTAAATGGCATTGCATCCTGTTCCTATTAATCCTGCTTTTTGCTCTTGTTTCTTCGGTCTAATTCCATATGATACTATAATAATAATGTACTGTATTTTAATTGCTAGATAATGGGCCGGGCGCGGTGGCTCACTCCCATAATCCTAACACTCTGGGAGGCCGAGACAGGAGGATCGCTTAAGATCAGGGGTTTGAGACCAGCCTGAGCAAGAGTGAGGCCCGTCCCTACCAAAAAAAAAAAAAAATTGGTCGGGCATAGTGGCGCATACCTGTGGTCCCAGCTGCTCAGGAGGCTGAGGCAGGAAGGTCACCTGAGCCCAGGAGTTTGAGTTGCAGTGAGCTATGATAATGCCACTGTTCTCTCTCCTGGGCAATAGAGAGAGACTCTGTCTCAAAAAAAAAAAAAGAAGAGCTAGATAATGAATGATCATTCAGGACTTGTTAGAGAATGGCAAACAATCACACAAATCAATGAATCATGTATTGTTTCAAGCTCCATGTTCATCTTGAATACAAAATTAGACAACGGCCCTTGAGGTGGCTAGCCATGGTCTAGTGGGACCAGCAGATGCAGACAGATATCTGTGATATAATGTAGAAGGTGTTACCAGCTGTAATGGAAATTTAGAAGAGCACTATGGGAAAATTAATTATACCTTCATTAATAATTAATTAATTTTCTACATGTGAAGCAAAGGGAGCAGGAAAGGGAAGAAATACAGGGGAAAATATAGAAAATAAGCAACATTTAAGATGGACCTACAAGTATCATGAGGTATTTTCCAGTCAGAGAAAGCACCAAAGCACATGGTAAGAAGAACAGCAAACTGACTATAACTGACATTATTCTTCAAAGAATTGAGTTGAATTTGAATTAAACAGTTTATCCTGCAGATAGATAGATAGATAGATAGATAGATAGATAGTGATTGACAGATAGAAATTCAGTTCCAGGAAACTATAAACTAAAGTACAACGTCAAAGATTGGGATTAGATTAGGATGTACATGAAGACTGTGATGTCTTTCACAGTTAACCAAAATTGAGAGGCCGGCCTGTGTCCTGGCAATCAACACTTCTTAACTTGGGCTCACTCTTTGGCTGTGCTCTAGCCCTGGGTGTCAGCTTGTCACCTGCCCGGTGAGGAGGACCCACAGCACAGAGTTAAGCTGAAGATGCTATAAAGCACGTGGCACATCGGAAGTGCCCGGGAAACCTCAGTGGGCCTTCAGGGTCATTATCAACTGGGCTTGTATGTTGTTCTGCCAGGAATCCTCACCAGTACCATTACATTGGTCCATCTTCTGTTTTTAATTTGCAAATGTTCCTTTGGGCTTAAGCTCCAGCATTCTAGATATAGAGAACCCTGAAGGTTAAAAACTGACTGTTAATTTGCAAACTAATAGGAAGGTGATTTTCCTGATCCTCCATGGGTGCTCCATCTGTTTCTTTCATTGAGAAAGAAATTTGCAATCAGTTGCCATCCTAGGAGGTTCCACTTGATATCAGCATTCCAGAATACTTTAAAGTTTGATAAGGGGGTTTTCCAGAGTATACTGATAACAAATTTTACAAGAAGGCAAATCCATTTTTTAATGAAGTACAAAAATAGCTCACAATGTTCAGTGACTCCACCATCTAAGAATATTTGGGTCTTAATGAGGAGCAAAGAATAAACTTCTAATTTTGTAATTTCAGTCTTCGGGAAACATGGGGAGAGAAATTTTGCTGATAATTCTACTGTGCTATTGTTTTTGATGCTGTTTAACATACAGTTTGTTCTTGATGCCACTAGATGTCATCCCACATGGAGGAAGCCCCCAACCCTATCTACTCCTGAGGGACACCCCATGCTATATATTAGAAACAAAACTTTCAAAATTGCCTAGGTAATGGGAGAGGAGTTGAGCCTGTTTAGGGCTGGATAGAGCCCAAAGTACATTGATGGGTTTGCTTTTGACACATCTCTCCTTGAAACTTTCCTTATCTGTAAACAGTCAACCACAATTCCAAATGTATTTCAAGAAATTCTAAACTGGATACCTAAAATAGCCTTTGATGAAATCTAGATTAATTTATATTAATTTTGAGTTAAATGCCAATTGAATGCTAAAACCATATTAAGAAAGAACAGAGTATAATGCTTATCTTAATGATTGATTAAATTATACCTGTTGTGATTGGCCATTTTTTAAAATCCAGTGAAGTCTTACTGAGTGTATAATAAGGCAGTAACTCACAGACTAATTCGCTTGTGCCAGTTCCTTCACAATCAATGTCATTTTTTTTCCATTTTGCCTTTTCAATGAACAGGGAAATTTGAACGGAAAAAAGCAATTAGAACTATTTTAGATATTTTTAGTTTCAATACTGACTCTCCAAAGATAAAATGGCAGAGTTAAATCACTTACATAAAATACAATATGTGTAGAGAGAAAGAATATAGCATATAATTTTTTTAAACATCAGAATCATGAGGTATAATTGAGCTCAAGGTTGAACTTCTAAAGAGCAGCCAACTTCACCAATTTTTTATAATCTTATTTTTAAGAAATCATTCGGATAACTCTCATTGAAACAAACGACTTTGGACTATAAATAATTGGGAAATTTCATAACAGAAGAGGATTGTGATTTTATACACACACACATTGTTTTTCATGTATGGTTCCTGTTCAAATAACTCCCATAGCCCTTGTTACAGTAAACAAAACTTCTCTTTCTCTCTCTCTCTCTCTGACCTTCTCCTGCCCTCTTTTAACTTGCCCATAGTAGGACTCTAATCTGATTGTGGGCCATAGACCATCATTCCAGCGAGGTTCCTGCTCCACACCCTGGAGGAGGGAATGCTGCACAGAGAGAACAAGAAGAATCTGAACGGGCAGGCCTTGCTGGGTTTCCTTACCTGGCCTGTCAGTATTAGATCCTACCTTTTTTGTCCAATCACATTTCAACGTGGTTGTCTTCAGTCATGCCTATCCAATGAAGTCTCCATAAAAGGCCCAAAAGGACAGGGTTCAGAGAGCTTCCAGGTAACTGGACACATGGAAGTTCATGGAGGATGACGTGCCTGGGGAGGGAATGGAAGCTCTATGCCTCCCTCCCCCAGACCTTGCCCTATGCATGCCTTCATCTATATCCTTTGTAATATCCTTCATAATAAACATGTTTCTCTGAATTCTGTGAGCTGCTTCAGGAAATTAATCAAACCCAAAGAGGGATTGTGGGAGCCCCAAGTTGAAGCCAGTCAGTCAGAAATTCCAGAGGCCCGGACATGCAACTGGTGTCTGAAGTCGGGGATAGGGGAGCAGTCTTGGGGACTGAGCCCTCAACCTGTAGGATCTGACACTGTCTCCAGGAAGTTAGTGTTGGAATTGAATTAGAGTACACTCAGCTGGTGTCTGCTACAGAATTGATTGCTCGCTTGCTGGTGGGGAGAAATTCCCACATATTTGGGGGGCACAGAAGGTCTCCCGTGTGGATGATTGTTGCTGTGTTGTGGTGTGACAGCAGAGGAAAATATGGTTTGAGTTTTTCCCCCAAACAAGAATGTTTTCTTTTACAAAAAGAGTGGATGCCAAGAATCAGCTTTCCAGACCAGGAAGCCATGGTTAATGCTTTTCCCCATTCCTGCCCTTCTGTTGTGCGCCATTCCGCTTAGGCTAGGAAATGGCTTCTGGACGTGAGACATGGATCCGTGATGATCCTGGTGCAGTGGTCAGAAGCTCACACTTTAAAGAACAGGGCTTTAAAGGATCGGATGGAAGGGTAGAGGAGTGGGAAAGATGGAGAGAGTAAGAGAAAAACGTCTTGCACTGTATTAATACATATGTCATCCTACATGTTCAGAGAATGAATGTTTTGGCTACTTCAGTATTTCACTTGCAAGAAAGTAATCATGTATATCAATGACAAATTGTTCACTTAAGAATTAGCATACAATAAAATACACTGAAGACAAAACCATATTGGGCATAATTTGATTTCCTTTAATGATTCAGAAGGCATTTCAGAATCTGGCAATCCTGATTTTGAACATCAATCTTCATTGTATGTTAAACATGGAATTATCTGCCAACCGAGTTTGCCGATGAACAAAGTGTTACTATGTTTTTTAAAATACTTTACAAGCAAGAAGACAGAAGCTTCATATAAAAGATACCAGTTTCGGAGCTGTTCTGAGCAAGGCCACTTGTTCAAGGATAAATACTGCGATGCAGTGCGGCGCTTACTCACAAGTGAGAGGCACTGCTCCATCTGAGTGTGAACACGCCATTTAACCTTGCCCAGCTTCCACTGCCTCTCAGGCAACGTGGGATGATAAGGCCAACTCTTCTCTGGACAATTGTGAGAAATGAGGTAAGAAGAGGAGAGAAAAACACATCATAAATCAATATATGTCACAGAACTTCTAATGGAAAGTGTTCTGTGTTTGAACAGATAATTGATTTTGGAAACTCTGATTCTTTGATGTCATGCCTGGGAAGCTGGATCTTTGCCATGGCAGTCTTGTAAGTCTGGGGCCACTTTGGTTTCCTAGGAACCAGCTGCCTAAAGATTTTCTCTGCTGAAGTCACATGCGGCATCTGGTAGTGCCTGTGAGTTTAGTTAATCCATCTTCACAGAATAGAAGAAGTTTCCACACAGTTAGATTTGAGCTCTCTGCTGAATCTTCTTTTCCTTCAGATGCCAAGAGAATGTCTCAGTTGGAGTCACTGCAGCCAAGTGGATTCTGTCTAGTACAGGGTGTTTTGTTTATTTCCCACAGAAGATGTTTTCTTTTATTCTGTTGGCTTTGGGAGTTGAGCTCTCTGCCACAGTAGCTTCCTTCCTTGCCTGTATAGTTGTCTACTCAGAGGCAGCTTATTATATGTCAAACTGCAGGTCTGTAGTTGGAAGGTACGGCTCCTTAGCTAGAACCCGTGAGCACTACAGTTTATCTATCTGTTGACTCAAACTCCAGCCTTAACATGTGGATCTGAGGCAGGGCCTGCTTTCCATAACAAGCTGTGGTCCTATAGCCAGGCTTCACTCTGACTCCACTACTGGGAGGCAGCCCACAGGCTTCTAGGAAAAGTTTGGCAACATTGTGCTGGTCACTTTCTATCCTTTGAATGTGTAGGCATTGTAAGAAAGTGTGACTAATAGAATCAAGATGCCTCCTAGATAGCTAGACGATTTTTTTTTCAAAGAATTTTTTAATCATAAAGACTGATTAGCTAAGAAAGTAGTTATGTCAGGTTTCAGGGTCTGAAATGTCGGTTCTTGGTGCTCTCGTGGCTGAAGAATGACCAGACACACCAAAGTAAGGCAAGCATGAAAATAGGTTTATTGAGGAGAGAAAGATCAGATTATAGAGCAAGAGCCAAGAGCAAGATACAGGTTTACAAAGCGTGATGCATATGCCACAAATGACGACTGGTCCCATTGTCAAAGCAAAGGAAGAGCAAAAGGAAGGGCCTGGTTATGGCCTCAGTCTTGTTTTATAGCATCAGACCTGAGTCTTACTATGCATGTGGTTGTTCTAGGTCACTTTCCGGACTCTACGGTACCTGTGCAGCTTGGCCCATGGGTTAGAGAATCCTCTGCATTGTTTTGCAGCTGGTGTGCTGAGTTCCAATTGGCAGATTCATAGGGTGTTCCCTCCTACACCAGGTGTGGCTATAGCTCAGGGAAAGATTAAGGTAGGACAGGACCAAGATGGGGGCCTGCGACCTACCCTTGTCTGTCTTCCCAGGTGGGGCAATTGCACTAAGGCAAGGCACCCAGAATCCCTTGCTAACTGCCTAACACTAAGATCCTCTTAGCAAACCCATATTTACAGTAACTGAGATGTTTAAGTCATTGCTGGTGATCCTGTGGACTAGGGGAAAGGAGTGGGTTGCCTAAGTGTGACTTCCACCTATTAACTGTTTTGCAACCATGCTTGAGATTAATATTAAATATAAGGCATAATATTAAAAATAAGACATGTGTGACCATTTTGTATCTCTTCAAGACTGAGCTGACTAGAGAGCCTAGAAGCTATGATGGTACTTCATGTGATGTCCCTATTATAAGGTATGTTACCTTGCACTATCACCTATCTGCGGCTTACCTGTCTCCACAACTGCAATGTAAGCACTTTGAGAACAGGAATTTTTTCTCTGTTTCTCTAGCACCTAACACTGTGTCTGATGTGTCAAAGGTGCTTTAGAAATAATAGAACAAATAAATGCACAAATAAATAAATTAATGTGTAAGGGAGAGAGTGGGGAGTATAGAAGGGTATGGAAGACGGAAGAATAGAAGACAAGGAGGTTATGCAAATGTGAAGGTTATTGTTACTTAGTATAGGCAGATATTATACTAAGAGTTTTAACTTCATTTGTTGCCTTTAAGTCATGTGTTCTCATGGTATGTTCAGTTTTAAATAAATGAAGTTTTAGCAAAACTGTATCCCTTTATTTCTTTACTTTTCACTAATGCTGCCTTTTCTTCAATGTAAGTCAGCTAGAATCAAGAATTCTGATTTTGGTTTCGAGATGGAAGATAAGAATGTGAGTAATTAGCATACTCGTCTCAACTAGGATGGGCACTCAACCAGGCTGTGTGATGAGCCTTCTATTCTGAACCAAACAGGAGACAGCATTGCACAGTGGCTGAAAGCTTGCGTTCTGTGATCGGATCTGTGTTCGGAATCTGCTCTACCACTGATTAAATGTATGCCTTTGAATAAGTTACTTTGCTGATTTGCCATCAGTAAGTTAGAGATCATAATAACTGTGATATAGGGCTGTTGACAGATTCAATGAACTTGTGTGTGTGAAGTTTGGTACAGTGCCTGGCACCTTATAGACACATTCTACGTGTTAGCACTACCAAACCAGCCTTTCCCGGGAAGGCTGCTGTTAGGACAGCCAGGGGGAGTGTTCTGAGCTGGCCACCTCACTCTGCACTTTCCACCGTAGCCCCGCTTTTGGTGGGGCACTAAGCCACCTGCTATGGGCCCTGAATTCTTGGAGGTGGGGACAGAGACAGGGCCGTTGGCGAGGGAAGCCTGACATTGAAGTGAACTAAATCTGTGCAAGTGGCTATTTTTGTCAGCCCAGCCACAGTGGGTGTGTGATCGGGCATCTACTTTTGATCCAGCTCTTTTTATAGATGTGGCTTTTTCTTAAAGGCGACTCTCCTCGATCCTTTCCCAGGCTGCTGAACTGATCTGGAAAATTGCTTTTTATTTATCATCTGCAATCTGGAATAGACAACATTTAGATTAGTAATTAGATACTCCTTTACGATGTAAAAAAAGTCTCTTTATCACCTCTAGCGTAGATTCAGCATAATGGTATTTTTCCCATAAAGACTGCAAACACGGCATTACCATTTCAAAAATGCTTCAGATTGTCAGTCAAGGCTCAACCTGTACAGGCAGCTTTGGTGAAAATAAGAGCCAACATCAGTACATCCCAGCGGCCTGTCATCTTTATTCTTGGAATGAAACTTTGACTTCAGCCATTTCAAAACACGTCCCCATTATCATCACTCAGGCTGGTTCAATTAGAGTTCCTGGCTCTTTCCAAAGAGCACATATATGAAGTTAAAAACTGTCAGACATAAAAGGAAGATGTCTGTGTTATTTGGTGCTTTTAGATATTTTTTAAAGAATTTTCTGAATGTTCCCTTACTGTATTGCCATACTGAAAAAGTTATTTTTAAGAGCCTAGATGCTACTATGATCATACAACATTTGAACCACAGGATCCATAATGCCTCTGGGACCCAGGGTAAATATTCACTGGGAGAAGAAAGCTGAATGAGACTCATTGCCGTGTCCTCAGAACATCTTCAGTACCAAGTAATCGGATCGAACACTATCTCCTGAAAAGAGGAAATCAGCGTCAGTCAGCTAAGGTGTGCTCTAGGTGGGGGTTACCTGGCTGTGTGGTGCATGGGGCACCTCACAATAGCAAGGAAGATTTTTGACAGTTTCAGATAAAAGGTCAGCCATTTTTGAAAAATAGGAACTCTTTTCTCCCTTGTTCTTCCCCGCCTAGAGCCAGGCAGGTGGTCCACACAGCCTCATGCTAATGAATCAGGCAGCCTGTACTGTACCAAGTGCATTTTCATTACTACGAACAATACAGGCTGCAGGGGAAATTGGATAGGTGGCTTCCACTCAAAGGACAAGATGCATTTATCTGAAGGCAATTCTGCGGTTTATAATGGACAGCAGGGCCCTTTTGTTTCCTTGTCACAGTCTTCCTGTGAGCATCGCCATGATTCATAGTCAAATTACAGTCACTTTATACCTCCCTGGCTATTTAAATCACTGGCTTCCCAATCCATGATCTTCACAATTCTAAATAGCATCCAGGTGTGTGGTTCCGTTTTTTTAACACAATGTTTTGAATTTGTACAAATAAGAATTGGTCACCAGGAAGTGACTTGTTGATTATTTCTGGTGCTTTGCTACAGATAAGTGTTGAGGGTTTTAGAAGTGCTTTGAGTAGAAGCAATTGGAATCACATCACTTCCCAGTAAGACTTCTTATTTTACTCATGAAAGTTATTGTGTATCTTACCCAAATATGACAATAATTTCCCATTTCCCATAAGAAATTTATATGTCAGCCTTGATACTCAGCCCGGGCAAAGGTCTCCTATGCAAAAACAGGTGAGGTTATAATGTAACAGAGTATCGTCTAGATTAGTGATTCTCAAACTTTCCTGTATAGTAGAATCATCCAGAGTGCCTGGTAAAAATTCAGACACTGAAACCCATTGCTACTTTAACAAGGCTGGGCCTTTGTATTCTGTGTGGTCTCTCCGGGTACTGGTAAACACTAAGCTAGTTAATTCTATTTATTTTGTTTATTTAGGAGAGCAACAATCCTAGTCCATCTTCTGCGAGCAGGAGTGGCACTGTTTGTGTAGTAAAATGCGTAGACGTGACATGATGTGCCTAGTAGTTATTTACTGAACAGATCACCAATCCCTCAGTCTCCTGGTTTGTTCAAATGCCAAGATTGTTGTTAATGGATGTCATTAAGATATATTACAGAAACTGGGCAGAGCTGGCCAAATTGCAACTTTCATAGAAATTATAGTTTCCCAGTAAATCAAACTGCAAGTTGATAAACAAGTTATTTGATCATTGCTCCTGCTTAGAAAATATGCTATGGAAACAATTTCTATACATCTATATAGGACCACGATTCTTAATCTGTAATTCCAAAATCCCAACAACACCGAAAACTGAAAGATTTCCCAAGTTTGACACCAAAACTCACTTAATAGCAAAACTTGCCCAGACTAATATGAGGTTAATAATAGCCTTAATGTGCTGTATAATCATACAACTTAGTGTGAATATTATAAGGTTTCACTGCAGAAATATTAATGATTTGTATCCTCTGCTGGCAGTGTTATGCAGTATTCAGTATATGCTTCCCATTGCCTTGCCATCGTTAAAGAAAAATTCTGAATTCTGAAATAGATCTGGCTCCAAGATGTTTGGATGTGAGGCTGAAATACATTATTCCACATTGATGAGGGAGCACTGAGGACCTGTCTGTTACTTCGGCTCAGTCCCAAGAGTTGTTATTGGCAGAATTCAACAAGATAACCAGTTTCCAAGGTTCATTAATTTAAACCTAAAATGATTAACTCTTCTCAAGAAGCCATGACAAATGTTAATGTTCATTCACTACTGAACCGTGGATTTTCCTTACGTTTCTTTGACAAGATGTCTTGCTTGAAGCAAACAAAAAAGAGTTGGTTTGGTTTTTAGATCCACTTCCTACCGTCCCCCACCTTCCAGCCAACTCTTTCAGCCCCACCCACTCAGTCTCTAACTGACAAAATACAGGGATAACTTAGCGTTTATAACAGAAATTTGAAATACAGGTACATCTCATGGTCAAAAATAAGCCATGTTAACATATAATATTGGTAAGTTATTTTGGAATGATGTCAGAGATTTCTTTGGGAGAACTCTACACAGAGAACCTCAACTGCTGAGTTTAGTATCAGTTCTGCTGCCATGAATGTGCCAGTGATTGTTTGGAAAATATGCTCCTTGAAAGAATATATATATATATTCTTACTATATACATATAAAAAAACAGTTATATACATATAAAAGTTTTCTATATCCTTATATTTACATTTATATAAGTTACATGTTAACCTAAAAAATTCATAATTGTGCTTCACAGTTGTGTATGATTTGAAATGAAGTTGCTATTGTTTTTTGCCTTTTTTGTTATGGTTGTTTCTATTTGTATGATTAGGCATGCAAGAAACCAAGGTTACTGAAAATATACTTCAGAATCAGTAAAAAATATTCTTTCTCAGGATATTTAAGCATAATATATGCTTTATGGAAGAAGTAAATGATGTTTCCAACTAATTCCTGACATAAATTTAGGTTATAATTGACTTTGCAGATGATTTCTGAACTAAATAAACAACAATGTCCTTGCTTTCCAAATAAGGACTATTAGTTGTGATTGATAATACCTAGGTTTTGCCAACTATATTAAGTAATGAATACTCCTTATGGGCAAAGTCAATAGCCTGTTCTGATTAAAATCTTGGCTCAAATTCAGAGTTACTATGGGACGAGGTTGTACCTTCACAGCTTGTAAACATGCCTACTTAGTCAGCGTTCATTGATGAAAATTAGTTGAAGATTAATATTTTCAATAGCAGTATTTAAAGGGAATGTAGATCCTTTCTGTGATGTTTTCTAGTACATAGCCAGATTCAATGTTTACTTTCAGCTATTAGAATTGCCAACTTCATGACAGGTTGGAAGGTAAGATGACCTTAGTATTGAGTCATAGATCGAGTCCTCTGCAACAGGATGGGAAGGTTACTAAATTAATCAGTACTAACTAATTACTGGGGGACATGACAATGGGGCTGGGAATGGGACAACAGTTGAGGAGGACAGTGCTGCTCCAGGTGCAAGGACAGACAATAGTCTGCATACACTCTCTTCAGCAGAACGCACCAATCTCAGTACTTGATTGTTACACAGAGCTGTTATCTCATAGCGTTTGTTTTTCAGATTCCATACTTTTGATGTTTTACTGAATTTAGAAGCACCTCTATCAGGTACCACTAAAAAAATCTGAGTGAGCTGTAGGATTTTCTGATTTTCAGAATGGCAGCCTTATACTCATTACAGACTTGCATTACACATGTATAACCAAGAATTTCCAGACTATTATAAGATATCAAAAATATATCCCTTTACTTAAATTGACAAACTAAACAAATACAATCTTTAAAGATTCTTTAACAGAGTTCTCAACTTAAGGGCTCTCTGAGAGGTGGGGACAGAACAGCCAACGCTCTGCTCTGAAAGTGTAAGAATTGTACAGTTTTTCCTGGAAGAGGATCTGTGATATCCACCAACTTTTCAGAGGCTCCGTGACACCTCAGTAAAGATTAAGAGCCCTCATTTTAGAGAAAATAGATACCTACAATTCCTGAACTACAAACATGAATCTTTCTGCTTTTACTAGAAGTATGTGCCAACGTTTAAAACTCACCCTGAGCTCTGACTGGGCAGGAAGTCCTCTGGGAGTTGATCACCAAAGCCTAGCTTGATTGCTCATTCTTTCAAAAGTGACTTCCAAGATTTGTTTCCTGATGCTTAAAGGGCAGTTGTCTGAGTTGTCTCCTAATATAGCAACTGCCAGTCTTAAGTTTATTTCCTCTTTCTCAGCTCTCTTTAGTGTTTAACGTCTCCACTTCAGAGCCAGCGCCAGGACACATATCACTGGGTACACCCACGCATTGCGGTGTGCAGTCACATAAAGCCCTCCATGCCTCTGCCAATCCGGGGAGAAAAGCAAGTCATCTCTACCCAACCCCTTGCTGTCCTGCTGTGATGGTACAAAGTTGGCATGTGGTGATTGAGATTAACTGGTTGCTCTGAGTTGATTGCTCTGGCAAAATGCTATTCAGTCCCAGGGCACAGAGGGTCAAGTCTGAGCATCCCTGGCAAAAGAATAACACACTGAACCAAAGGTTAAGTTTAAAAGAGTTTAATCATATTGTATAAGATCTATGTTCTAGCCAGAGCGTTTCTTCAGTAGGGTCATCTAGGAACATTTTGACATAGAATGTGGTTTTCATTTTGACATCGTTAGAAAGTAAAAGATAAAACCTTAAAGTATTCTTTATGGATAATCATCCCTGACTTAAATATATATTTTTAAAAAATTACTTACATATTCCAACTACACCACTTAATAAAATTAAAAGATTCTTTTCTTCTTCTTCTTTAAATTTTCCTTTCAAGTATCAAGCGATAGGCCCTGGCTTTGTAATATTTTGTGGGTTTCAGTGGATCTGTTTATCCCACCTATATCCTGTGTGGTGTCATAGATATCATCCCAGCATCACTCTGCCCTAATACTCATAACTTCTTCTCTTAAAGTCAACTCTTTCAGCCCTCTGGAAGAAAATCTGCCTGCTGTCTCTCTCCCCGACTCCACCCCCTAAACTGGGATTCATTTGATAAGTATTGATTGCACACCTGTTATGTGTCTAGCTTTCACATTAGGCACAGGGGATACAAATATAAATGAAGTACAGATCCTCAAACACACTTAAAAACTAGGGTAACAGGAGAATTAGACAAGTGCATAAGTGATTTTAATACAATATGAAATTGCTGTCATAGGATTAAAGACAGAGCTGCAATAGAAACAAACAGAAGGGACACAGAACTTTTTAAAGATTACGGAAGACTTCTCAGAAAAGAACAATTTTAAAGGGATGAGCAGGAATTAGGCAAAAGAGAATGGCAAGTTCATTTCAATCAGAAGAAATGGTCTGGGGGTGCAAAAAAATACAATAAATTTAGAAAATTGCACATAGTTTGGTAGGGCTGGGGCTTTGACTTCATGGAAGAATATGCCAGAGGATGAGGCTGGAAAAATAAGTAGAGAACAAATAAAGTGTTCCTTAAAACATGCTAAAGGATTTGTACTTTGTCCTGAAGATAAAAGAAAGCTTTGGAAGAAATTGAGAGAATAGTCAATCATCAGTTCTATCAGTACCACGTAGTTCACCCCTTAGTTTTTTTTCTGATTGTTTCATGGGAATTTTATCTTTCCAACTAAACAGAAGAGAGAAATCACATCAGATTGTGCCATGTACAATCCCATACACAAAAAATACATGTATGTTGATTGATTGAGTCATTGGAACAGTACAGATGCTTCTAGATAGCTATACTTTGGGCCCAGTTTAGTGACTTCATGAGTAGCCTTCTAAAATACTCATCTTCTGACAGTTTCAGACTTCGTCGGTTAAGAAAAAAAGACATGTTTCCTTGTAAAGTGATGTGTTTCATCGTCTTCTATCTATATTGGTATGATATTGATATTCTTTGAGACTGGTTAAATTCAAATCAAGCTGAAATATTTGTATGATATTTGAAATTGTGTCACATCAGATACTATTTTTATTGACACCGACCCAGAACAGCAAACAGGGTAATAGTTTTTGAAACATAGATTCAGAGCTAGATTTATGGCTAGGAGATATAACTAGGGACCAATGTGTTGAATACTAGGGCTCTTGGAATGCCTCAGATCAGGATTCGTCTCCCAACTTAAATGGCCAAAGCTTCAAGTTCTTCAGTAAGAAATTTAGATCACAGTTCCCACCTACCACAAAGTTACTATGGCTGAGAAAGACACTTAGTAAACCTTAGCTGTCATTCATTTCTAATATGAATATGCTTATGAAACCCTCAGCAGGTTCCCACGGGGAAAATATGAGAGGCCCATGAACAAATGGCTGCCAAATGGACAGGATAAAGCAGGAAAAGGCTCTGATGGAGAAATAGAAGCTTGATCTTCTTCACACTGTACTTGCCAGCCCTCAGTTCTCCTTTGAATGCTTCAAAGGAAGCATTATAGCTTAAAAAAAAGAAAAGAAAAATCCCTCAGCCTATCTTTAAATCCTAAATAGAAACCTTAATTCTCACAAGATCTTATATTTGTCAGTTCTTCCAACTAAATCAAGCATTTACTTAAGTCACAGGAATTTATGTGACTTAAGTATTTTTTGAATATTGACAGGTAGCATTTGCAGCAAGAGGAAAGTAAATTCCAACTTGTTCAATGGGCTGTGGCATCCTGCATGTTATACCTTCATTCTAGATGTTTTAACTGATGTCTTAGATCCCTCGCTGTTTTTAATTATGTATTTCTCTCTTTTTGGACATGTTTACTACTTTTCAGACCAATTTTCTAACTGCGAACTGAAATACTGTTGATTTCTAAAACGGAGTTATCTCAATCAATAAGAAGTTTCCTTACTGTTAAATAGAGTCTCAGGGAAAATAAACCACCATAGGATCTAGAGGAAAGTAAATGAGCTGAGGTTTTCTGAAAATAGCAAAATAGCTATTTAAAATAATCTTGGTGGAAAAGCCCCGAAATCGTGAAATTTGGCATTATTATTTCTAACATTATGTTTTAATTTCATGTGTTTCCGGTATCTCCCTAAGAGTTTTGACTGTAATCTGACATTTCATAGAAGCTGACTTTGATGACATTGGTTTGAGAACAAGACCAGATTTAGCACTTCCCTTTCCAGGCTTCTATTCTGCCTCGTTCCCCATGAACACCTGTCTTGTGAACTACTCTGAAGTTCCTAGAACATTCCATGAACCTTCATACTTAGGAGGTTTACCTTTGAAAAATTCCTTCTGCACCCGGTTCCTACTCAAATTCCTACTCATCCTTTGATACTCAATTCAAAATCAATTCTTTCTTTACTCCTTCAGGCAAAATTAGTGACTCTCTTATCTATGATTATATTTCAAGTTGTGTATAGCTTTGCTACCCTGTTTTTACATTACATTGTTATTATCATTTCAATTAAGGCTTCTTTAGATTTTGCCATGGTTTAAAAATGTATTAGGCCAGGCATGGTGGCTCACATCTGTTATCCTAGCACTCTTGGAGGCCAAGGCAGGAAGATCGCTTGAGGTCAGGAGTTCAAGACCAGCCTGAGCAAGAGGGAGACCTCATCTCTGCAAAAAAATAGAAAAATTAGCTGAGTGTGGTGGCGTACACCTGCAATCCCAGGTACTGGGGAGGCTGAGGCAAGAGGATCACTTGAGCCCAAGAGTTTGAGGCTGCGTGAGCTGTGATGATGCCACTGCACTCTAACCTGGGCAACAGAGTAAGACCCTGTCTCAAAAAAAAAAAAGAAAAAGTATTTGTTCACCATTGATCTTTAAATCCTGTTCTTTCCTCTGAGTCCACATTTCCCTTTCTTGGGTACATTCTTTGGTAACTCCTTCAAGCACAGGTCTATAAATAATTCCTGTAGTCTTTCCCTGAGCATGTTTATAATTTTTCTCTCACGCTCGAAAAACAGTTTAGCTAGGTAGGGGTAATCTGTGCTTAGGATTCCTAACACCATAAGGGTGATATAAATTAAGACTTTACACCCATGGTTGGTGCAGACTTGGGATTTTTGTTTATCGCTGGGGACACCTCCCACCCTCCCCTACCATAATCCAGAGCCACAGGCAGCTAGCCTGGTGCCTCTCTGGCCTGGTGATCCCTTCTGCTAGCGATTGGCATCCAGGTGGCCTCTAACTTCCCACGCCACAAATAATGTCGTGATCAACATCCTCGTCCCCTTAGGTACTTGTATGGGAAGAAGATTTCCTGTCCTCCTCTGCATGGAAGGGACATTGTTTTCCAGGGTTCTGGCTTTCTGCAGCTTTCTCTATCCTCGCTCCCACTCACATCGCCTACCCTTGTGTGGGAGGGCCTGAGCTAATGCACAGGAATCTTGCAGTCAGCTTGTGACTTTACCTGCAAAATTAGCTCTATATTTTTCAAAAAAAGATGGTTACATTTTAACAGCATTTATAAATGTTTGCCATTAGGGTTAGGTGTAGAATCTGCACCAGCTCAGTCTGTATGTTCCTGGGACTGGAAACACGGTATGGGCTGTGTCTCACTCTGTTGTGAGCACCTTTCAGGCAGATGATGAATCTTAGTCATATTCTGTTTTTAATAAAGTGCAATTTACATCCATAAATAAATGAATGAGGATGTGGGTTCCAGATAAGACCTGGAGTCTGTCACTTACTAGTGTTAGAATAAAGGCTTCAATCTGCTCATATGTGAAATGAAGACCTTGAATTGTAACTAAATACTGGAAAGGTCTCTTCTAGCTCTGGTATATTATGATCCTGAGAAATACTAAGACACTGCCATATGAAATACTAGACACTAAAGTTGCCCATCCATGGCACAAGTTATAAATGTGACAATACTCTAGGCATTTATGGACCAGAGAGAAAACACACGACTACCCGGCCTTGTGTCATCCCTAACTACTTGTGCTTTCTTTAATATGTGTTGCGCACGTTGCAGAAAACTGCATCTGTTGATCTAGAGAATAAATATTCAGATGGAATGCCAATTTCTCTTTAAAAGCACACCCTCTATTTCAGAAGATTGTATTGGATTGCACTTAAAAAGGGATTGCAGCTGGTTAAATTTAGGGTGTTGAACAAATTCCAGTCCAAGAATATTCCTTGGCACTGGGCCTGTGGCATTTTTATTTGATTCTAAATTAGATAAATTTTAATTCACTTTAAATTCTTTGCTTTCTGTATTTCTTTTTTCTGAGACAGGCAACCAACCAATGGTATTTATTCTGCCTGTAACACTACAGCTAAATTATGACATGTTGCATATATACTATCAAATTTTCTGTAAGTTTCACTTCTTATACAGATTCAACTATAGTTTCAAATATATCAGTCACACTGAAGGCCCTGACTTAGCCACAATACAATATATCAGTGTAGAAAAATTGTACTTGTACCCCATGAATATACACAAATGAAAAATAAATAGGAAAAAAATAAAATATATCAGTCACATCTAATAAAATCCTAATAGAACTGTGCCCTAAGAATAATAGAAAATTATTGCTCCATAAGTCTTTTTCCTCTTGTTAAGGCAGCCTTGTATTTCATAATGTAATTTCAGTAAATTGGGGGGCCCTAAATCTTATTTTCCTATATATTTTTTCCAATTCCTTTATCAGATTTTGTATTTTTCTTCCTTTTGGGTTCCACTTTATGCTTTCTGAGAGACAATGTTAACTTTAAAAATAATAAAAGAAAGAAAGAAACAGACCTATTATGTTTTGCTAAGACTGTAGGAAGCAATTTAGGAATCACTGTGCAGGGTGCCGTTGGAGGTCTGGGAGGGGAGAGATCCGTAAGCCAGGAATAAGAGAAGACCAAGCGCAGGACCACGAATGACACCTTCTAGAGAGCAGAAGGAGCCACAGAAATGGCCAGGTCATCTCTTTCGTGTGTGTGTGTGTGTGTGTGTGTGTGTGTGTCAGTTTCCACAGTTCCTTGAGGGAAGAAATGGGTCTTATGCTTTTCCCGTAAGGCTCATGTGACCTGCCGCAGTGAGCAGCACTGGGTGAATGCTTTGCCTTCCGTCAGTCGTTCAATAGTATCTACCAGTTACTATTCTGTGGGCCAAGGACATGATGCAGACAAGATGGGTAAAGCCCCTGTCATCACAGTGCTTATGTTAGGGTTAAGTGTGTAGGAGAGGTAGAGATAGGAAATACGTTTATAACAAAATAAACAACTAATGTATCTGTAGCAAAAAATGCTTTAAAGAAAATAAGCCAAAGTGGCTCCAGGTTGGGGCCTGGTGGGGGGAGAAGGAGTGCTTTGCCACGTATGGCCTTCTCTCTGGAAGGAAGTGACGTTGAGCTAAACTGCTCATGCTGAGAAGGAGCCACCATGCGGGTTGCTGGGGGATGAGCATTGCAGAGAGAGAAAATAAGTGCCAAGGCCCTGAAGCAAGACAAACCCAGAGTAGTTGAGGAGCAGGAGGAACGCTGCTGTGGCTGGAGCCTAATGCACAATGATGGGAGAAGTCATAGAGGTGAACCAGATTCTGAGGGTTCCACGGCCATGAAAGTTGTTTGAACTTTATTCTCTTTGCGATGGGCTCTTAGGCTGACACACTGGGTCCTACTGGTCTGGCCCTCCCACTGCTACTGCCAGCATTGCTCGGCTACGTGGTCCTGGTTGAGAGGGCCTGGAGGGACTTGGATCACAGGCAGAAAGGACCCAGCACACTGCTACCGCAGCTCTCTCATTCACCTTCTGAATTAAATACGCATATTGAGATTCCTCCCCCTCACTATTCCAGAGAGATCTGATGCCAACTACCTCCCCATCCTGGGAAGGAAACCTAGCAAATCCTTGGCAAAATTGGAGTGAAGTGAGCAAGCATAAGAGCTTCACTAATAAAATAAATCTACAATAAGGAGTTTTCTACCCTAAAAATATATGCAGTGTTAGTTAGGAGGGAGGGATTGAGAGAGAAAATGTATATGAATACTTATAGGGCATGTGTGTTCCTAGTTGCCCAGAGCTTAAGGGCACAGTCCTCCACAAGACTGTCCTCATCTCAGACACCAGCTGCAATTTCAGAGTCCCCAGGGCCATTCTCACTTCTGACTAAAGAACTCACTGGAAGCACCATTTTCATGATTATAGTTTTATTGCAAAAGATACAAATCAGAAGAGACACACAGGGCAAAATCTGAAAGGATTTCAAACTTGAAACTTCCATCGTCCTTAGGGATGTGTTCCCCTCTCAGCATATTGATGTGTGACTATGTGCAGAGATTTGCCAACCAGAGGCGTTCACCTGAGCTTCAGTGTCCAGAGTTTTTATTGGAGTTTTATTAAACAGGCATGAGTTCAACCTCCTGAACTATGATGGAATCAGTCGCCTATTCTGTGTACTAGTCCTGAGTACAGTTCAGGTTGATTGAGTAAGGAAGAAGCAGTTACTTGTTGCTGGAGTTTCTTGGGATTTAAGGCATTATCATATGGTACTGCAGATTTGTGTTATTCACCCCTAGGCTTCACGATTCCCTTTCCCAAGCAGCATTTCTGTGTGTCCTTCTTTCCTAGCTGACAAGTGTCATGATTCTACCTCTCACCTCTACCACGTGCACATTACATATTTGGCTATGCCTGCAAATGTTACATTGAGTAGATGACATCAATATTATAAAAAAGGGTGACAGAAAGACAACCCTAGCTTGTCCTTTCGTCCAGTTAAGAGTGGTCATAAACAGAACCTCAGTGTCCTTAACATTTATTAATAGAATCAGAGGCTGCTGTAAACTCTTCAATATTTTCTTTGTCTACTAGAGAAAAAGGACCAAAAACCAAACAAAAAAAAACCAAGTCTGCATGACTCAATGGGAAGATTATGCAGAGAACTTCGTGTCTTACTGCCTAATAGGCTAGGAGATTTGTGACAGCATGCGCTGGTTTTCCAGATGACCTTGAACAATACACAAAAGCTGCCTTCTCTACATCCCAACAGTATGACAGCTGTGAGGTATAGCCTCAAAATGATTGCACCATTCTTTGAAGGGGCTGCAATATATCTTTCTGTGATTGCTGGGCCTGCCCGGACCTGAAGAACTCTGCAAGAGATGATGGTCACGTGATGGCTAACTTCAGATGAAAAGCCACAAAATTGAATCACCCAAATGTTTCCAAGCATTGCGTGGATTAACCATCCAGAAAACTAGATTTTCTTCTAACTGAATTTTATTGCCTTGGAGCCTCAGTTTAATGCCCCTGTCTACCATCCCAGTTTATTCCAAGTGAAGGTTTTTCTGATCACAATTCCAGGGGAAATCTGATGTCATCTTAATGGGTTTAGTGAGATGTTTTAAAAGAGTATCCAGGATGTGTTTAATAAGGTATGGTAAAACCCACAGACATGAAAATGATTGTCCCGAAAGAAGTTTTTTATATTCACAAATCCCTAGAAACAGGAGGCATGTCACACATTTCAGGGCCACACAGGGAAGCACCAGGGTCTGTCAGGAGAGAGAAGGAGGAAATAGAGGCAAGAGCCTTTATCTTGGTTTTGTTAGGTATATAGTAAAGGATTCCAGGTCTCCTGGGGATGAAAGTGGGTGCTGCTGCCTTGGTGAAATTGCCCCACCTGGGAAGAAGGACAAGGATGGGCCCCAGTCCCCCATCTTGGTCCTGCTCCACCCTAATCCTCTCCAGAGTGACTGCCATACCTGGGGGAGGAGGGAATATCCTACGACTCGGCCAATCATAACTTAGCACAGCAGCTGCAAAAGAATACAGAGGACTCTCTAGCCCATGGGCCAAGCAGCATAGGTACCATAGAGGATAGAAATTGACCTAGACAACTCCATAGAGTCCAGAAGTGACCTAGGACACCCTGCATGTGCAGTAATACTCAGGTCATGCAACTCCCAACTGTCCAATCAAAGTGGTTCCATTGTGATGTCTAAGCCACAGGGAGGTCCCAATCCAGGCACTGTATAACAAAAGTGAGACCATACCAACCTTTTTTGCCCTTCCTTTTGCTCTCCCTTTGCTGTGACAATGGGTTCATTTGTTATCTGTGGCATATGTATCACACTCTGTAAACCTATATCTTGCTCTTGGTCTATAATCCTATCTTTCTCTCTTCAATAAACCTCATTTTCGTGCTTGCCTTACTTTGGTGTGTCTGGTCATTCTTCAGCCATAAGCACACCAAGAACCTATATTTCAGACTGAAACCTGATAGGTTCTGCGGAAGGGACAGGCAAGGAAGGGTAAGCAGGTTTAGGATTGGCTAATTTGAATAATTTTAGCAGGCTCTGGGGCAAAGGGGCTGTCCCTAGTTGTGTGGTACCTGGCCCTGGAGTGATTAGGATAGGGGAATAATGGCTAGATTGTAAAAGCTCCAGCTCCACAAAGGAGGTGACTGGGGTATGAACTCTGAATCGGTTGGTTTGCATATGAAAAGCAAACTCCTGGACAAGTTGTTTGCTATCCTGGGAATGAGCTAGACCTGAGAGGGCTAGTCCCTCCAGGGTCAGCATGGTCCCAGGTGTCAAAGCATCAAATACAGAAACTAGAAAATTTCTTTAGTACATGGGGTTAGGAAGGGATTTCTTAGTCATAGTCCTCTGACCTTTAACATCAAGATTATTTTTTTTCTTTAATTTGCATTAGTATAGTTCATACACCTATAGAAAGTTCTAGAATTCACCCCAGTATTTAAATTTCTTAAAGAAAAAAAAGCAGATCTTATCCTTTAGAACACTAGGTCTCAAACTTTACAGCACATCAGAATCATCACCTGGGGGTGCTTAGAAAACTTCAGGCACACAGGCTGCACCTTAGGCCAATTAAATCAGAATCTCTGTGGTTAGGCATCAAGTTTTTATTCAAGAACCCCAGCTGATTGCAATGGGAAACCACATTTGAGAATACATGATGTTCTGTAATAGTGGTTCTCAAAGTGTGCTCCGTAGAAGCAGTAATAGCATCATCTAGGAACTTATTTAGAAATGTAAATTTTAGAGCCCCACCACAACTTGGTGAATCAGAAGTTCTGGGGATGTGGCCCAGCAATGTGTGTTTTAACAAGCTCTCCAGGGGACTCTGAGCTGTCCTACATTTTGAAAATCACTGCTCTCCAGCTCTGTTTCTCAAGCTACAATGCTCATACGATTCGCTTGCTGGGTTCCAGATAGAATACGGGACATCCGGGTACATCTGAATTTCAGAGAAAACAACAAATAAATTTTTAAGGATAAGTACGGCCATGCACTATTTTGGATGTACTCATCCTAAAAAAAAATTCACTGTTTATCTGAAATTCTAATTTAACTGTGTGTCATGTCTTTTTATTTGCATAATCTGGCAATCCTAAACTAATCCTCTGGGGAACCTTGGTGTGAAGTGGGATCTGAGATTCTGCATTTGCAATAAGCTCACAAGTATTGCTAACACTGCTGTTCCTTGAATCACACTTTGAGTAGTAAAACTGTTGGACACCTTGTGACTACTCTCAGTATCCCACCATAGAAAGTACTGAGTAAAGAAATTGTATGGGTGAGGGGAAAACTTACTCTTTCCCCCAAAAGTTCACTGGAAGATCAACTCACAATTAAGGTAGATTAATAAGAGAAAGGTTTATTTACCATGCACATGGGGAGAATCACAGAGTAATTACTTAATATCCTAATGAGATCGAGATATTTTCATACACCCCTGTTAGAGGGGAAGAGGGAAGATAAGGAGTATAGGTAATTCTGTTTAGGGGAAATAAACCGGTGCTGGGGTTGATGAATAGATATTTGGGAGAATGAATGGATGGGAGAAAACAGATTGACTTATAAATTAACCTTAGATACAGGTATTATGTTTTAAATGACTTTGGCCAGTTCTGGTTGTATTCTGCAAAGTATTGAGATAATAGGGAGATGAAGGAAAGTCCATTGTTCTTTTGGTTTATGCAGATAGAGGATAAGTCTCTTCCAAGGACCTATTAATCTCTAAGAGCCTTTAATCCAAAACATTCTTTATACCAAGGAACCATATTTTGTGGTGAAATTTCCTGAGCTCCTTCAAAATGTAAACAAATGGTACTGAGTAAAGAAATGGTGTGTAGTCACCTTAAACTAATTCTGCAGCACAGATGGATTGACTCTCTTACTTATTGTTAAGTGTCTACCCTCCTCTTTTGCCAAAGAACCTAATTTATTTCTTGGATTAGAGATTATTTAGGTTCTGTATAAATAAAGCCCTTTGAATTTGTAAATCCAAAGTCTGAAACCACAATAAGAAAACATATTTCTGGAAGAATATTGAGGTCATTTCTAAAAGCAAAGTAAATGAATTGGGTAATTGTCAACCTACCATAATATTCTCTTGCTTAGTATAAAGTTCAAGCCCAGATGCTAACACTTTTTATTTTAGAAAGCAATTGAAATTATATATTGAGACATTCTTTTCTACTCAGTCAAAGGAAGCAACTGCAATTTTTCTTCTGTTTAGGAACAGTCTGGTGCTTCCATCTTCAAAGCAGCTATTTCCATATCAACAGCTTTGTTCAGCTCCCCTGTTCTTTGGTCAAGTGTGAAATTACAATGAAAAGTAAGAACTGGGCGACACCCACAGATAGTAAAATAAAAAAGGCAAAGAAGGAGTAAACAAGACTATTAGAACAAATAAACAATATGGATTAAAAGTGCACATGGATTGTCTGAATTTAAAATTGAATTTAATTTTTATTGTCGTAACCTTTTTTTAACATCCTGAATGTTTATTTCCTCATTAGTTCAAGTCTGATCAACTTGTAAAATGTGTGAGTTTTTTTTTTTTTCTCTTAATGAAGAAAGTTACTGAAGTCAATGTGGGCTCTAAGATGATTTTATGTAACTGAACATTATTCTATCAGATAAGCTTCATCTGAGTCTCCCATCCTTTCACTGTGCTGGCTGATTGCACACCAAATACATTAGAGGAACAAACTGTCATCAATTAGGTTTATAATATTAAATTTTGTCATCATAAATTTCATGCTCCTTTTATGGCAAAGACCTATATATATAAGCATGGCTGGGTGCAGTGGCTTATGCCTGTAATCCCAGCACTTTGGAAGGTCAGGGTGGAAGGATTGCGCTAGGCTAGGAGTTTAAAACCAGCCTGGACATCACGGTGAGACCCTCATCTCTACTAAAAATAAAAAAATAGCCAGGGTGGTGGTACACTGCTATAGTCTCAGCTACTGGGGAGGCTGAAGCAGGAGGACCCCTTGAGCCCAGGAGTTTGAGGTCGCAGTGAGCTATGATGATGCCACTGAACTCTATCCCAGGTGACAGAGTGAGACCCTGTCTCGACAACAACAAAAAACTTATACATAGTTAAATTTGAATGTCTTTCTATTGTTAATCTGTCCTTTGTTATAGGGGTTTCAGCCATGAAACTAGATGCGTGAGAAAAGAAATCATTTCTCCCTTACTCTGTACATATACATTCTTTATCATCATATTACTGAATGA
>CAUYSK010016474.1:0-89644 GCA_963575035.1 Avahi laniger | reverse complement strand
CTCCATCACTTCTCCCTGTACAGGAGGGTTGGAATACTGTGGTCCACCCATAGGGTCTCCACCTGTAGTACGGTGGGAACCTTTGCCTGTGGTAGAGCCCGCGTTGTTAGGCCTGGCCTTCAGGAGCACTCTCCGATTCCTCATTCTTTTCCCCACTCTCACTGTTCTGATAATTCTGCTGGTGATTGCGTGGAGCACCCCTGCAATGTGGATAGCATCTGTAATGGTTACGGTCTGCTGCATATTGACTGCCTTGAACTGGAATTCCACCAGAGCCTGTAACATTTGCTGCCTCCGCACCGTATTCTCCTTCAACAACATCAAACTCCACAGTCTCTCCATCTCCTACACTGCGAAGGTACTTCCTGGGGTTATTCTTCTTTATGGCAGTCTGGTGTACAAGTACATCTTCCTTGGTGTCACTCCTGTTGATGAAACCATATCCGTTTCTTACACTGAACCATTTTACTGTCCCCAAAACCTTCGTTGCAATGACCTTTTTGTCCCCGCTGGCAGGCACCGCCTATGTGAGGCCGCCCGGGCCACGGCTTCCTGCACCGCCGCCTGTGGTGCCGGGCTTGGAGTCGGCAGCGCTGAGGGCAGGAGTGGCAGAGGGGGGAGGTGACAGGCAGCTGCTGGGTCTCGGCCTCGCTGCTCATGGTTATGGTGATGGTGATGTTGACTGGGGCTGGCTGTGGCAGCTGCAGCTCCTCCCCATGTGTGATGGTAACTAGGCAGTGGTGGGGCTTCACAGGGCTCTCTGGGGTCCGCTCTCCGCTCCCGCTACCGATGGAACTCCTTTATCTCTTTTTAATAATTTTTTTACTGAATCTTTGCCCTCTGTCGGAGTGAGGTTATGGCAGGGGGAAAAAAGCAAATAAAAAAATCTCTCCAAAAAAAAAAAAAAATCTCTCCAGGTCTTGCAAACAGAGGGACTGCATTCAAGGAAATTGATTATTTAGATACTGGAAAAGAAATAAAGAGCCAAAAATGATGGTGAGGTGACTCAGCATGTAGCAAGAATAAGAAGCTGCTATCACACCAGGGTTGTGCAAATGACAGGAGAAACTGGTGACCTAGAGCCTTGAGACCAGGCCAATTCTCACATCCCGGAAGTGAGAACTACAGCAGAGGTATCAATACAGTAATCCCCCTTATGCATAGTTTTGCTTTCCATGGTTTCAGTTACCCAAGGTCAATATGGTCCAAAAATATTAAATAGAAAATTTCAATAACAAACAATTTATAAGTTTTACATTGCACACCGTTCTGAGTATCATGATGAACTCTCATTCCATTCCACTCTGCCCCACCCTGAACATGAATCATCCCTTTGTCCAGCGTATCCACATTGTCTACACTACTCACTTGTTAGTCACTTAGCAGCCCTCTCAGTAATAAGATAGACTGCCGTGGTATCATCATGCTCGTGTCCATTTAACCCTTTTTTTACTTAATAATGGCCCCAAACCACAAGAGTAGTGATGCTGGCAATGTGGATATGCCAAAGAGAAGATGTAAAGTGCTTCCTTTAAGTGGAAAGGGGAAAGTTCTTGACTTATGAAAAAAAACTGTATGATGAGGTTGCTAAGGTCTATGGTAGGATTGAATCTTCTACCTGTGAAAGTATAAAGAAGGAAAAAGAAATTCATGCTAGTTTTGCATTGCACCTCAAACTGCAAAAAAGTTATGGCCACAGTGCATGATAAATGCTTAGTCAAGATAGAAAAGACATTAAATTTGTCAGTGTAAGACATGAACAAAAATGTGTTCACTCTGTGGAAAGCAATATGGAGATATCTTAAAGAGATACATGTAGAAGTACCATTCGATCCAGCAATCCCATTACTGGGCATCTACCCAAAAGAGCAAATGATACTGTATAAGAAAGACACCTGCACCCGAATGTTTATAGCAGCACAATTCACAATTGCAAAGACGTGGAAACAACCCAAGTGTCCATCAATACATGAGTGGATTAATAAAATGTGGTATATGTATACCATGGAGTACTATTCAGCTTTAAGAAACAATGGTGAAGGCCGGGCACGGTGGCTCAAGCCTGTAATCCTAGCTCTCTGGGAGACCGAGGCGGGTGGATTGTTTGAGCTCAGGTGTTCGAAACCAGCCTGAGTAAGAGCGAGACCTCGTCTCTACTAAAAAAATAGAAAGAAATTAACTGGACAACTAAAAATATATAGAAAAAATTAGCCGGGCATGGTGGCGCATGTCTGTGGTCCCAGCTACTCGTGAGGCTGAGGCAGGAGGATCGCTTGAGCTCAGGAGTTTGAGGTTGCTGTGAGCTAGGCTGATGCACGGCAATCACACTAGCCTGGGCAAAAGATTGATACTCTGTCTCCAAAAAAAAAAAAAAAAAAGAAACAATGGTGATATAGCACCTCTTGTATACTCCTGGATAGAGCTGGAACACATTCTACTAAGTGAGGTATCCCAAGAATGGAAAGACAAGCACCACATGTACTCACTGTCAAATTGGTATTAATTGATCAACACATAAGTGCACATATATGAATAACATCTATTGGACGTTGGGCGGGGGGGGAGGAGGGTGGAGGGGACGGGTATATGTATACACAAAGAGTGCAATGCGCAACACCAGAAGGATGGGCATATTTGAAACTTGGACTTGGGCAGGGCAGGGGCAACATACGTAACCTAAACATCTGTACCCCCATAATATGCTGAAATAAAAAAAAAGAAAAAAATTGTACACACTTGTGTACATGATGTTTGATATGTGTATACATTGTGAAAAGACTAAATTAAGCTTATTAACATATCCATTATCTCACACACTTATTTCTTTATGGTGAGAACATTTACAATCTATGCTGGCAGCGATTTTCAAGTATACAATACATTAACTATGTTCACTATATTATACAGTAGATTTCCTGTACTTATTTCTTCTAACTGAAATTTTATATGCTTTGCCCAACACAGCATACATTTACACTGAATGTAAAGAAGGAAATCTGTAATTACTATGAGCAGAAAAATCAGGTAAATTATTAAAATTTGGCTGTTAACTTGAGAGATGAGAGCACTAGATGCCTAACGCTTGTTAAGGAAGAATGTCAACAGCTGGGCAGTGTCAGGGCTTATCCCTTCCTGTAGTCTTTCATGCCTACCTTGGATTCTTTCACAGATGATAGTCAAAAGTGTCAGAGATTTTTTTCAGTAGGTCTTGGCTCCAATAGAGAGCTTTGGCCCTCTGGAGGAAATTTCCATGAGATAGACAAACTCCTACGGGAAAGCACAGATAAGGCATTGTTATTGGTTAAATTGTGTCCCCACAAAATCCAAATGGTGCAGTCCTAGCTCCTAGTACCTCAGAGTGTGTCCTTAAGTGGAAGAGAGTCAGGGAAGATATAATTAGGAAAGTTAAGATGAGGTCATACTGGAGCACGCTGGGCCCTTAGTATCTTCATACAAAGGGGAAATTAGAATACAGACACACACAGAGGATGCCACGTGAAGAGGAAGGCAGTGATTGGGGAAATGCTTGTACATGTCCAGGAATAGCAAGGATTTCCAGCAGACCCCCAGACAGTAGGTGAGAGGCATGGAACACACAGCCCCCAGAAGCAACCAACGCTGATGACTTCTTGATCTTGGACTTCTAGTGTCCAGAACTGGGAGACAATAAATGTCTGTTGTTTAAGCCACCCAGTTTGTGATGCTTTAACACAGCAGCCCTAGCAAACTAATACAGCCATTGACTAATCTTTGGGCTTTTAATGCCCTGAATTGGTTAATAATGCTGATGAAAGTGACTCACTGGAGAAAGAGAGACTAAAATTGTAGATAAATTCTTCAGGTTAAACCTGCAGCTTTGGAAAACTCCCCTGGCCCTTACACTTAAACTGGACAAGAAATTAAGTTTATTTTCTTGGTAAAGAAGCAGCAGATGCTTCAGATTCCTTTCATAAAAATTGACCCTGTGCCAGTCAATCCCATATCAGCTACAATTGAAATACAAGGCTGCTGTGGTTGCTCAGTCAAGGGACCCCCAAAGCTGAATAGATGGTGTCAGTAATGAGGGCTCCGCCACCTGCTACAGATGTTGAGCAGGTCAAATACATTGCAAGTTCATTTGGTTGAGCAAAGAGCAGCCTCCATGTGCTCCAAACTAAAAGTAAATATTCTTCCTTTGCTAGTATGGAGCCACTCTCTCCCTCTCATCCCTTGATCCATCCTTCTCCCTCTATCTGATCTCAGATGCTTTAAGGAGAAAGATTATTAGGGATGAGGCCAGTATCTCCCTGTCTCCAAGGGGAATCAGGGGCGACAAACAACTGCCCAAGTATGACAGGGGGTGGAGGTTTTGGGGAGGGGAGGGAATCGAAATGTTATGTTTCTATTGTATACTGACACCCAGGTCACATCCTACCTGGTCCCTTGTTGGGATGGGGTACACAAATTCAATTAATGGAGTTTGGACAAGAATCATAGTGGGGAAGGGAAGCAAATGTGACCTTGTGTTGGAGTCCTTGGGGACAATTCAATGTATCATTTTTTTCATACCTATATCTGAATGCACATTAGTGATTGATGTGCTGTGTGCTCATACTTCCTTGTTCAGAAAGTGCCAAAAGGAATTCTCCTGACCAGTAAGAACAGCAAGGAGATAAATGCTACTACCTGTGGAGCCCCACCACCTGTTTGAGCTACAAGTCTTCATGTCTGATAATTTTGGTGATAGAAGCCTCCGGTGAAGGGAGTCACCCTTTACCCAGAAGTCATCATTGAGGTTTTGACTTGCCACCTCCTTGACATAGCTATTAAATAACCCCAATTATAAAGCCTCCTTAGCTTGCCACCAGGCTCTTGTCAAAACTGAATACCTAACTCACGAAAGCCTTGTGACTCTGCAGCCTTATATTTTCATTTTAGGATGAGTTGACTCAGATTCACTGATTCGCAGGGTGGGAAGGTAGGCTCCACAATCCTTACTTGGTAAATGGAAACGGTATATTCACAAATGCAACTAGCCTAGGGCCAGCAGCATCTCAGTTTTGTGTGAAAAAGCATCAGCTGTCACTCAGGGAGAAACTTTACTGTTCACTCTGCCACTTACGGCAAAGCTACTGGCTCAATGGGATCCTCGATTCACAGAGGTTTTCTCCATGGCTGTTCCTCTTTCACTGACAATTCAGCTAACCTGAAATCCAGTGGTGTCCTGTTATATTTTTACTTATTCTTGGATTGTTGCCAATGTCCTAGCTGCTACTAGGACATTGGCAGCCTGCTACTTGGAAAACCACATATTAACAGATTAAAGGCACACTTTTTGGGGCCACGAACTATGGAAATAAAGTGCAATTGCTGACAGAACTGTTTGCATCACTCATGTAAATGCCCATGCTAAGAGCCTGTTTGTTCTCTAAGGATACTGGCTGGATCATATGGCCCAAGTGGCAGAACAGCTTGCACAGTAGCCTGAACCTGGTTCAGTGTCTTCCCTTGTTCTGGCCTTCACTCAAAACTACAGGCTTTCTGGGTCACTGGGTAAATGGGCTGGAGTTACCCAAATATGTTGCTTCCAACATAGGTCAGGGGGCCAATGTAAGGATTTTGCCAGCTGTTAATATGTCTGTAGCAGTTATGCATTCTGGAACTGGGCAAACAACCACAGGACGGGTTCTGGGACCAACTGGACCCTTTGTGAATCAGACCTGAGCTAAAACTCCAAATAGGCCTGCTAGACATTGTGCCTCTTTCTTGGTTGTAAAAGGGGCCATATGCAACAACTTATCCCTCACCTTAGAAGGGATATCTTGATATACCCCACTTCATTGGACTCCTGGAAAGTTTACTGAGGTAGAAAGCCCTTGAATTTTTGTCCAATTTATTTGCCAACTACTGATACAAAAATATCTTACTTATAAGTCTAGAGTAGTTGCTATTTTTTGCTTACTAGGTCTAATCAACATAATGACCTCAATGTAATGGGCTTGGGTGATATTCGTGGAAAGGAAAGGTGATCAAGATCTCTGTGAACTAAATTATGCTATATAGGGCTGGAGAGTTAATATGCTCCTGAGATAGGATAATGAAAATATATTGTTGTCTTGCTAGCTGAAAGCAAACTCCTTCTGGTGGCCTTATGGACAGGTACAGAGAAAAAGGCATTTGTCAGAACTGTAGCTGCATACCAGCTACCAGGGGATGTGTTAATTTGCTCAAGCATTAAAACCACATCTGGTATAGCAGTGGAAGTGGAGTCACCACCTAGTTAATCTTAAAGTAATCCACTGGCATTCTCCAAGAGCCATCTGTCAAATGGCCAAATAAATAGGAAAGCTGAATGGTGATGTGGTGGCAATCGCCACCCATCTTTCTTCCTGATGGTGGCACTAATCTCTGTAATCCTTCTAGGAATGCAATTTTGCTTTTGGTTTACTATTCTCCTAGGTAAAAGCAGTTGTAATGGCCTTTCTCACCAAGCCCTCATTCCATAGGTCAGGGGGCCAATGTAAGGATTTTGCCAGCTGTTAATATGTCTGTAACAGTTATGCATTCTGGAACTGGGCAAACAACCACAGGACGGGTTCTGGGACCAACTGGACCCTTTGTGAATCAGACCTGAGCTAAAACTCCATTGATCACCTGACCTCCATAAGGCCCTACTCTGACTGGAGGGCCACTGGGTCTCCTGAAATCAATATCTGTTCAGAGCCAGTATCCAGTAGTCTCCAGAAACTCTGATTATTTCTCTTTCCCCAATGCATGATTATCTTGGTGAAAGACTGGAGGTGCCTTTGGTGAAGCATGGGAGAAACATTAACAATACACATTTTTAGTAGTATAGTGGGGACCATCTTCAAGGGGACCCAGACTTCCTCTCATTCAAGGAATTCTGGGTCTGTAAATTGGCTCGATTCTGGGAAATGATTGAGGGGCCATGAATCTCTGTTTTTAGGATTCAAGTTAAAATTTTGTTTACTTGGCTTGGAATTTTTCTGCTTATAACGTCAAGCAAGAATTTAGTAGGCTTACTATCTCTCTCATTTCTATGAACACCATGTCATAGGTCTACTTGAGTCAGACTATGCTGCTTATTGCTTTGCCTCTGTTGTCCACCAAAGTAACCATGTCCATTTTACCTTTGATGGTTGAGTGCTGCCATTTGTTCCCTGTAACCCCACATCCTATTACTCTCATTGCATTAGGTTTCTCAATGTAATGACTGTAGATCCCACTGTCAGTTCTGGCCCACAGAAAACAGCCATTCCAGAGGGGAGCTCTTTAAGGATGCCAGAGTTCACTCGCAAATTTATTTCTCACAGAATTGGTGAAAGGTCTATCTTCTGGATGCTCCCAGTGTGAGTGAGTAGGTCTTAAATGATAAAAATATTCTAATGTTGCATTCTACCCAAGCCTTTGAATCCCTTCCTCTACATTAAACCAAGGCAGGTCTGACATTTCCAATTCACTCTCTCTGAGCCACCTATTGGGCCATGATCAAAGAAATTCTTAGAGCCCTTTCTTACTCCCTTGGCTGCAACATTGAATGCAGAATCTGCTTAGTGAGCACATGTCAATAAAATTGGCCTAATCCAACCTTATGCTCATTCCACCATCATTTCACACCCTTAAGGATCTATTATCCCACATGTTCCCTGAACTCTGTCTGTATAAATTAGGAAACTCAAGTGGTTCTTTCGGAGTTTGATGCACCTCTCCATGGGTCACACATTGTACCTCACCTTTAGGGGCCTGCTGGGACTTGAGTCTAGTTATAGTTCTAGAAGGAAAAAGGAGTAGTAGGGGTGGGTCCTGAGAAGACTCAGAATTGTCTTGCATAGCAACACCTTAGGGGAATCCATTACCATTCTCTCAGGGAATGCAGGATTAACCCCTCAGATGGGGATGGAAAGGCCAATACAACTGGAGGTGGGGATACCACTGCCACTGAGGGTTGGGCAGTCACTTTTGCCAGTGGTGAAGGGTCAATTCCGCTGGGGTTGAGGAGGCTGCTTTCACTGTGGGTAGGGAGAGCTCTGCCCTTGGCAAAGAAGACTCATCAGAATTTAGGGGCTCAATGGCTCCAGCTTTAGCAGGGTCTTTGCACATGTTGTTATGTTAACTTACAGGATCTCATTCTTCCCCAGTCAATGCCCTCACTACAACAACAGATACCCTGTGAGTCTGGGAACTCAACCTGTATTGTAACTCAGCCAGTCACAGAATGAGATTTTTGTGCTTAATTTTCAGCAGATTCAGTTCTGTGGCTATAGGAGATACAGTCTTTTTCAGGGTACACATAGATGCTCTCTGGTTATTTTTGTGGCTGGGAATTTGAATCACTGAGCTCCTTCTTTTCTTGAACAACTTTGTCCAATGACATTAGGAAATACCAGTCTGTGTCATTATATGCATAAATTTTCCAAAAATATTCAAAAGTATATACAAAGTCATCCAGTTCCTTACTTCTTGTAAGTGGTTGATTAGGAATATCCAGTACAGATACTTCACATATCTCTATTGCCAGAGCATGCCATTGACTATCAGTACTCTCTTAACAACTGGAAATAGAGTCCCTAGCATCTTTAAATTTAATAGGATTAGAGAGCTAATTCCAAAAACCCCAGAATGAATTAAGAAAACTCATCTTTAATATTATGTTACCCTAGAACCAACCTTGATATTAAAATCTATATTAGTCAGGGTTCTCCAGAAAAACAGAACTATACATATATTTCATATATATATATATTTTCTTCATATATATATATGTATATATATAGATGAGGAATTGGCTCACACAATTGTGAAGGCTGAGAAGTACCACAATCTGCTATCTGCAAGCTGGAGACCCAAGAAAACTAAGGTATAATTCTAATGGCCTCAGTACGAGGGGAGCTGACTGTATAAATTCCACCCCAAGGTCAGGAATAATGAGATGAGAAGTGAAGGTCTAGCTAAGGCACTGAGGGAGAAAAAGGGGCTGAATTCCTCCTTCCTCTACCTTTTGTTCTATTTAAGCCTTCAGATAGATGGGTGATGCCCACACACACTTGGGAGGGCAATCTACTTTACTGAGTCCACCGATTCAATGCTAATCTCATCCAGAAACACCCTCACAGGCACACTGAGAAATAATGTTTAATCTGGGCACTTGGTGGCTGATTCAAGTTGACATATAATATGAACCATCACCAGAGGAATAAAACATCTTCAAGTGTCTTTCAGGATCGTGATGCCTGCAGAAGACTATGAAGATCTCTCCAAAGTGAGGCCATCCTTGATTACTGAGGCAAGCTTCCTTGAGGGCTGATTGGTCATTTATGCATATAATGCAAGCAGTTCTCCCTGCAATGGGAGTCATACAGTTAAAAGGATATTACAAAATTTTTCCTGACTTTATTTGAAGTGATCAAAGACACCATCTTGACCTTCAAAAAAATTCAGCTCAGATTGACTGACCAGGGTCCTTATGAAAGACAGTATTAATAAAATTAATCTAGACTTTCTTCTTACAGGCCAAGGTAGAGTCTGTATATTTAGGTTATTAAGTATGAAATGTCTGATTTCCTTAAGTCCTTAGTTTGACACTTGATATCTCTGACATTTCACTTTGACACTTCTTGTTTTATTTTTATTGTGAAGGTACATCCTCAGTCTTTCAAACATATGGTTTGGCTTGTGATTATTTTTCACAGTTTTTTAGAGCAATTTTTTTGAAACCATAAATAAGTAAAAAATTCATGTTATTTTTGAATGTAAGCTCCGTGGTGGAACCAATGCAGTGCAGACAGCTCGAAACATCAACGAAGTGTTTAGGAAGGATGTGGGTAATGAACTCGTAGTACATGGATGGTTTGAGAAGTTCCATGGTGGAAATGTTAATCTTGCAAATGAGCCATGTGGGCAACCTGAGACCAAGGTGGATGAGCTGAAAGCTGTAGTGGAAGTGAATCCATCTCAATCTACGTGTGAATTAGCAACAAGGTTTGATGTTACTATTTCAACAATATTGGACCATTTGAAACAAATGGGCAAGGTAAAGAAGCTGGATAGATGGTTAACGCATGAATTAAATGAGCCTCAGAAGAGATTATCTCGAAGCTTGCCCTTCTTTGCTGCCATGATATAAAAGAGAACCATTTCTATATAGTATTGTTATGTGTGATGAAAATAGATTCTTTTTGACAATTGCAAAGTGTTTGGCATGATGGCTGGATAAAAATGAAGTGATGAAACACAGTCCCAAACTGATACTTGTCAAAAGCAGCTAATAGTGTCTGTTTTGTGGTCCAGCACTGGTATTATTCATGAAACCTGGTCAATCCATTATAGTGGATATCTACTGCAACTAATGGGATAAGATGATGAGGATGCTTGTGATTGAACAGCCGAGATTGGTCAATAGAGACAGAGCAATCCTCTTGTAAGACCACATGTCACAAAAAACAACATTGCTCAAACTACAGAAGCTGGACGTGGAAACTCTCTGTCATCAACCATATTCACCACAGCTTGCACCAAATGACTGCCACTTCTTCCAGGCTTTGGACCACTTCTTACAAGGAAAAGTATTCAATTCTCAACAGGCTGTGGAAAATGCCTTTCACAATGTTATTGCCACTCACTCTCCAGGCTTCTTCGCTGCTGGCGTAAATGAGCTGCCATTAAGATGGCAAAACTGTGTCAATAGCTTAGGTGCATACTTTGATTAATTGTACTACTTTTTGTCTGAGATATAATAAACTACACTTATGATTAAAAATCGGACATTTCATATTTAATGACCTAATAATTGCTCATACACCCTGCTGTACCTGGAGTAATGCTTCTGACCAAGGGGAAAGGTCACTAGAGAAACATGAGGAGATAAGTAATTGACTTTCTAAGGTAGACCTGCTGGTGTTATGTTATGGGGTTTCTTCTGCTAGTTGGGTTCAGAACCCAGGGCACAGAGCATGATTGAGGTCAATATTGTAGGTTGGCCTCATCTTGCTGCTTGGAATCCTATTAATAGCAACTGTAATTAAATGCTGTGTGAGCCAATTGAACAGATTTAGTCCCAGGTCTTTTGATCAGGTTAATCAGAGTGCTGATGGAGTGAGGTGTCCAAGGGGAAATTCTCCAGAAGACAAGATGGTGTAGAAACTAGGGGTCCGTGTTGTTAGGAGGCAATCTCTGATGTTTGTGATTGTCTTATAATCAGAGCCTCTGACTGCCTTTGTTCTGCACTAGCTTTTCAGGGATGCTTGTAGAGCAAACTGCCTTAAAAGATAGAAATAGTATCTTCCTCAGGAGCAAAGGGAAGGTGTGCTTAGTGTCCAATATAAAATATTTATGTTCTCTACTTTCAGAGTTCCTCTCTTATGATGTAGTCTGCTACATGCACAGATGTCACCAGGCCCTCTTGGTGTCATCTTATGGGAGTCAGGACTCAGGAAACTGGCTACTCTGGCTATTGCTATTGCTGTGAGTAATACAGTCCTTACTTACGGACCTAGAAATTCTGTGTCTTCTGCCAGCATCCATGAAAACGCATCAAGCTAATTCATTAGCTTCCAAGTAGGATAAGGTTAGGACAGCATGCTAAAATTTTAAAATCAGATGATTTCACTAAGAAATTAGATCACAGATCTCATTAAATAATTTCAGTATGTGGGTCCCTTTCCTCCTGATAGACGATGTTATCCATGAGGCAAGAGTAGAAGAGAGGGATAAAACCTAAAATACCAGTTACATTTGGGACTAAGGATAAAAGATTCTTACTATGAATCTGTGCCAGCGAATAGTAGCTAAGCAAGAAGATGAGTATCAGAAGATGAATGGTAGAGCAGGGATCTTAAAAAGCTAAGTGATTGGCTTATAGTTGTTTTACTACATTTATACTCAATTGTAAGCAGTATCTTCTGTGCAATTTATGATAAATCACAGTATTGATCTTCATTCACAGGCTTATAACTGCAGTGTGACTCATCTTCTCTGGATGTTTTTTCCCTGCCCCAGAGATGAACAGTTCCATATGCTGCTCCCGTCTTCTTTCCCAGCCTCTGGCTTCACCGCTGGCTTTTTCTCAAACCTCATTCTCAGCTCCCAGGATGAACTACTTACTGCTACACATTCCTGATGTCCAAATGTAATGAAAACATGGAAAACTAGATTAGTGTTTGGAAACAGACCAAGGATCTTGGTGGTGGTAGAAGGAAGTTTTTGGCTGTTAGAACACAACTTTAGACTATGTAAAGCACAAAGAGCAAAGATACTTTTTTAACTCCCCAAATCAAAAACAACTATTAAATAATGCTATTTCCTTGGAAAAAGTCACCCCCACAATCTTCATACTTATATAATATATGAAGAACAAACTGACCCAAATTAATAAATTTTGCATCACTTTTCATGAAGGAAATGAGTAGAATTTACACATAGTTTGTGTTTCTCTCACCATTTTTAAGGCTTCTTTATGATTTCATGAGATACCAAATATTCATGTTTATTTTTCCTTTAAGTCAGATATAGTTGGTTTCTGTTGCTTGCAGGAAAGAGCTTTTGCTGATGGAGACATTAACAATTTCCCTAACAATTATTCCTAGAGAAACATACCTTCTTTCAAAGAAGGTTGTAATTCTCTGAGACGGGATTCCTATCTTATATATAAGCTACATCAGTATGGTCATTTCATCAGTGAAACACCACATGGCCAACAGAAGAATAGGAGATTGACACATCCAGTAATAGGATATATGTGGAAGTCGAGTGGAAGACTTTCTATTATTATTGACATCTCTGAAAGATTAACACAGAAATATAACTTGTAAATTTGTCTTGATCAGCTCAGCTTAGCTATAACAAAATAGTAAAGATTGAGTGACTTAAACAACAGACATTTATTGCTTACAGTTCTGAAGTCTGAAAGTCCAAGATCAAGGTGCTGGAAGATTCAATTCTTGGTGAGAGTGCTCTTCCTGACTTGTAGATGGCATGCCTTCACCATGCTTCACATGGTGGAGAGGAGGCTCTGGTCTTTCCTTCTTTTCTTACAAGGATATTAATCCCATCTGGGAGGCCCCACCTTAATGTCTTCATCTAAAATGAATTACCTCCCAAAGGCCCAAAATACCGTCACATTGGAGGTTAGGGCTTCAACACATTAGTTTTAGAAGGACACAAACATGCAGTCCATACCAAGGTCTCTAAGAGTTCTCAGAATTTGGTTCAGAAAAGATAACTGGCATACTGTATTAGTGTCCTATTGTTGCTGTAACAAATTATCATAATCTTAGTGGCTTAAAACAACATACTTTTTTATCTTATAGTTCTGGAGGTCAGAAGTCCTAAAATCAAGGTCAGCAGGACTGCTTTCCTTCTGGAGGTCCTAAGGAGACAATCCATTTCCTTACCTTTCCCAGCATCCAGAGGCTATCTGCATTTCTGGGCTCATGGTCTCTTCCTCACAACATTTGACCTCTGTTTTCATCATCCCATATGCTTCTCTAACTTAACACTCCTGTTGGTCTCTTATAAGGACTTTGGAATTAAATCAGGCCCACTCAGATATTCAGGATAATCTCTCCGTATCAATATCCCTGACTTAATTACATAAGCAAAATTCTTTTTCTTATGTAGGGTGACATATTCACAGACTGTGGGGATTAGGATGTGGACATCTTGTTGAGGAGTGGTAGAGGGTACATTGTTCTCTCCACTATAGCGTTCCTAATGTCACATATGTAGGAAGATCCAGATCAAAGCTTAGGACTCACTAATTCAGTTTACTCCGCTTACCATTTTTGTTTTCCACGTGAGAAAACCCTTGGCTTCACTAAAATCAGTTTTACCTAGGCTCTGACTGAAGAAACCACAGACTTCCATTGCAGGCTAAAAAAATCGGTCTGAGTAGCCTTGGAAATTATGGTCAATTATTTGTGGACTTTTTTATTGGTTTCTTGGCAAGGATGAAAATGAAGATAACAGAGTACGAAGAACAAAGAAATGAGAGCAGTTCAATAAACTGAATGCACATAATAGAACATAAAATATATAAATATAAATAGAACATAAAAATAGAACATAAAATAGAACATAAAAATATACCCCATGGTTGATTTTCATTCATTTAAAGTATTAGAATAGAATCCATATGGGGCTGCTTTGTTCTGATAACTTTTGTTCCTGTCTGTGGGGCTGGAGTGATACCAAAGGAAGGGCTCAGAAAACCACAGCTTATATTCTCTATAACTCAAGTATAAGATTCAAGCAAGTTATCTTAACTAAACACAGCATTTGTGCAAATGGATTATTTACACTCTTATAAACATGATGCTTAGCTGGATTATAAAGCTCACATTTGATGAGTGTTTATTATGTGTCAATCACCCTAAAATGTCCTTTAATATAAAATATCCACCTTTAATTTCTACAATTGTCTTATTTTCAGAAGAAGAAACTAAGTTTTAGAGAGGCTCAGTCATGTGTCTTAGGAATACCAATCTCTTATCTCCTTCATGGTATTTTCTCACATGAAGAATGTTTAAAATTCATATAACTGAAATAGAAAATCAAATAATAAAGATAGCAAATCAAACATGCATTGTATTACACTGCATATAAAATGCTATCATTTATGTTAACTTATTTGATCCTTACTAAAAACCCTACAGAAGGTATAGAAGCTATTACTTACAGCACCTTTGTTTTATAAACAAGAAAAGTGATGTTTAGAAAAATAATGTGAAATCCCCCAATTTATATAGTTATCAAGTTGCAGATACTGTTCTGATTTTTTTCCACTCTACTAGAGCTTATAATAAACAAACACCAACTGTTAATTCCCATAGCACATGAAGGAAAAGAATAATATCATAAAGAAAGAGCTATAGGTTTGGTATCCATGAACTGCAATGGGCCAATGAGTCAAGCAATGACCCTGATTAATGTTTGAGCTCCTCACTCCTCTAGGGCATAGGTCCTCATCTGCAAAAGGAACAAAATGCTATCTCGCTTATAGAAAACCAGAGGGGGTAACGTATATGAAAGCACTTTGTAACCTACAAAGGTTATTTAGAGGTAAGATATCTTTTTTAACTAAAAAGCATTGGAATCATTCTACTGGAACAAATACTATTTTACACTGGAATCTTTTCCTTAGAGCATTTATTGATTCTTCTCAAGTGAAGCATTGTGAATGGCTCTTTGAATCTGGCTAAACCAGTTCAGGACTTTTTGTTTCTGTATTTCAGCTCGATGTTCCTTGTCACATGGGAGGACTGTCATGCGGAGACACTGGAAATCATTAAGATCCTTCAAAATACATCCTAAATGATATTTTATTACCATACGACAGGTACATTCAATGCAATCCTTTTGCTTCAAATGTCAACAAAAGTCAGTAAGATTTTATTAAATTAACATAGGCTAATTTCAACTTTTTATGTTGCTGATAAAGTACCCATTCAGAAAAAAAAAAGCACATGGTCTATGGAAACAGACCAACAATTTACCTCCTTTTCATTATTTTTACTTATTATATCTGTTAGAAAAATCATAAGATAGTTGTATATTATAAATGTAGTTAGGTTTGTATTTTATATTCAACCAAAAGAAAAAGCAGTAATCTGTAGATATAAACAAAAGATTTTCTAGCAGATTTGCACTAGTTTCACCCATGAGTCCTTGGCTTATTCACTTACTAATTGCATGCAATCAGTAACGGAGTTGTGTAGTTCTTTAAAGTTTATGAGAAGCTTACAAGCATATTGCCTCATTTGATCCTCATAATATTTTAGTTGAAGAAGGTGGGCCAAGAAGAGTTATCACCATTATAAATTGGGAAATTCCAGGCTCAGACAGGTTGACTTGCTAAGCAAGTAACTGACAAGGCTGGTCTAGATCTTTTAGTGTGACATGTTTCAGCTCTTTTTACTATGCATTCAGTACCAGGGAACACGTTACATTTCTATACAGTGTACAAAAGGGGTTTAGTCTCATTAATTGTTGATTTCAAACACAGCAATAACAACAACCTCGAAAATAATATTAGCTAACAGTTCTCAGTATTTAATGTGCACCACTCACTGTTTAAACATCACACTTGCATTAAAACATTTGCTGCCCACAACGAACTTGAGGTCAGCAATATTTTCAACTTTCTTAACACGAGAGCATATTGACCTGTTATTTTTCACTTTTTGCAAGTAAGGAAACTGCAGTTTAAGTACATTAAGTAACTTGCCCCATGTCGCTTCTTAACTAAATGGTGAAAACCAGGCAGTCTAAGAATCATCTACTGCGTAACCTGTCCCTATAGCTAACTTTGTTCTTTTATTTGTTGCTTCAATCAAAAAAAGATACAAGAGAAGTAACCAAGTACTTGAATGAGTGGCTCTGATTCTCTCCTATTTCCTCTCATATCTGTAATTGTCAGTAAGTAGTTGAACATAGACTAGAGAAGAGCAATATTCTAATATAATATCTTGAGGCTCCAGAGAATTATGGACTGCTTTTGAAATACACACATTATAGCTAAAATGTTAGATTCTGATTACCACTGGGAACAACAAAGTATTGATGGGAATCTTAAAATCCTCCAGGGTTTCTGAGGACAATTCATTACTATTACTTCTAGGCAAAAATTTTTAATTTTCATCGTTCCCCAAGAAGTACATAAAGAGGTTTCCTCTTAAATACCTTTCAGTGCTCAAAGTGGATTAATTTTTGACATAATCAATCATGGTAGATCTATCCTTATTTTTTAAAAAATCAGATCATCCCTTCTAGCCATGTGTAAGTCTGGGCTATGGCCAAGGGAAGAACAATTAGTTTTTATTTTATTCAATTTGACTCCAGAAGTATGTTAGTGTTCAATCTAGATTTTGTAAGCTTTCCTCAGAAATAAAACATATGTTTATTTAATTCCATATATTCCCAGTATGGATATAGTAATGAGTTGATTTAACTTAATGCTTTTAATTATTATAAAATCAATACTAAACATTATCTTTAATTCCCTTTTAATTTCTTTCCATTTACATATGTATGTATATAGGCTTGAACTCTATAAGTAAATGGACACATAGGTATAGATATATAGACATCCATATATATAGATATATAGATATCCATTCACTTATAGAGTTTGACTAATTTTTCTGTTTATAATTCTGATGGCAGGAATAATATTTAAAAGAATTTTATGTAGAAAAGTAATTTTATGAAGTGCTTCTTTTATTATTCAATAACATCTTTTTTGTGTGACAAAACTTAATTTGCAAATTAAAAAGAAATCTGAATGTCATCTCTTCAGGAATCTGAGTTATTGCATCTCTTTTCTTCCCATTGATCCAGAACCACATCACAGAACGTGTCATTTAGAATGTACTTTTCTCTTTGCTTATAAGCATTCTGAATTCCTTGCTTTAAGTATTGAGTGACCACATTAGCAAAGATCATGAACAAGAGGTGTGATTATTGTGTGACAACCCAACACTAGCCCCAGAAGCTTCAGGAAGAAATAATAAGTGGGCTCTGAGCCATACAGATCAAACAAGCATATGAATATAAAGCAATCATTGTATAAGGAATTGTTGAGATTAAAGAACATGCTGCCCTATAAAATGATCCGAAAATGGAAACCCTTATTCCATGATAGGAAAAAAGTGGCAAAACACAAAAGCTTTGAAAAACACAAGCATAGACCTGAGAGCACCCTCAAAACTGTGCTCCTCTTTACCCTCAATCTGAGGGTTGTTATTTTCGCTTTCCCTGGAAAAGCCTGGAAAACAATGATTACAAAACTTTTAATATTTAACTTACCAAACTAATTTATTTTTATTAGCTGAAAACGTGAGTCACTTCAGCTGACATTTCTGAAAGCCATATACTGCCTTATTATTTATTTATTTTTCATTCATTACACTGATCTTCAGATAGTGTTGACTTTAGGGCTGGCTAAGATGTTCTAAAATCCTTCTTTTCCTCTTTAACTGATTCTTCTCAGCTTGGGACATACATAGAAGAATGCACTGTACTGTTTCTGCAAATTCAGCATAATCTGTTTTGTGAAATCATTCCTAGGCTACTTGGTCAGCAGTGGCGACAATGGATAGGGAGTTTGCAGATGCATGGTGACCTCCTTTTGGGCTTCTCCATGGCTGGCAAGCAACCCTTCTGTCCCCGAATGTCATACCTTTGAAATATTTTGAGGGCCAAACAGAAGTCAGCAAAGGTTTAGTGAACAGAACTTTCTTTAGATTCAGAGAGAATACAAGACAATTAGAAAACAAATGAGTATATTTACAAATGAAAATATGTGTGGACAAAAAATACAATAAGTAGTACAAAAAGGTATTGGACAAAAGGAACAATGAGGGTGGAAGTTTGAATTAGAGAGAGAGAGGGAGAGAGAGATTGGCAGGAATTATCATGCTTCATTTCTTCTCATAACTTTCCCCAGGTGAACTTTTCTCAATTTTCAGCCTCAGAGAGCAATTTTCTTTCCTTATCTTTTGCCTATATAAAGTCTAAGGTGGCATCGCACCATTGCACACTCTAAACAAAGAGAGCATAAGTCCATGGCAGATAGAGACATGGTGGGAAAAAAGTTAAAAATTATTAAGTTTATATAGAAAAAAATTCAAAGATACAAAATGTTATGCTATAAAAAGTAAAAGTCTTTGTCACTCCAGCCACTGGTTCTTACAGATAATAGACATGTCAACACTTTCCTGTGTTTTCGCCTAGGAGGGTACACTTACAGCAATGTGTATGCGCCTGTGTGTTTTTATTACCCAAAATAGCACCTTACTCTATACAACCATTAAAAAATTGAGAATGATTACATTCATGTGTCTTTTGTTTACCTAAAAATATCTTTCTGTATCATTATATATCTAGTCTTCTTTGTGTTCTTTTATGGATGTGTAGAATAATATGCCATTTTAATGGTTAACATTAAATAGCGCTTTAGTATTTTAATAGTTGTATAAAGTAAGGTGTTTTGTCATATGAAAACTGTAATTCATTTCATCATTACACCACTGATAGACATTTTTATAAATAATTTGTAGTTCTGCCTGTTTGCTATATCGTTATTTCTATATAAATTGTCCTTCAACATATGTCTGTGGGTGCTGATGCCAGCACAATTTTATTGTTTTGAAATTCTCTCTCTAATCATATTGAGATTGTTCTCACAGTAACTATGACATTCACATCTTAGAATACTATCTGGCTTCTCAGGTCCACTTGAGACTGGTAACCTCACTTTTGATCTTATACTATGGCAAGAGGCATCCACGCACCTCAGGCACAAACCGCTTTAGTCAATGGAAAGCTGTTCTCTCCCTTTCTCTTTGACCGGACTCAGAGCATTAACTAAAATAAGTTCCTGGTAGAATGTAGCCTGGGGATAAATAAATTAAAAGCGTGTGCATTTTCTTCTGAATCTCATCCAGTCATCAGTTATCTCTGAGAAACTGCAACAGGGACCAGGTCTAGAGTTAAAAACTTCTAGAATCATGGTTCCTGGCCATGGCGTATGGTCAGGTGCTCCTCTGGGATGGAGCACAGAATATTGCTGGATCTTGTATAGTAAAGGGCAGAGCTAGTTTTGCCATGATGCTCACCAAATTATGTTACTGAAAATTTTAGGTAGTTCCTCAACTAGTCTCATTGACTAAAACTAAAATGTGTCAGTCTCAATATTATTAGCTTTCAGTTTACTATTAACTGTTGTGGGACCAAGCCACAAAGGAAATGTTTATCTGTAAGATGACAGCAAACATGAGGATGCTGACGAGGGTGGGGAGGGGATATTCCTTTTAAGGTTTGTCCACTGCAAAACACACACATACACACTCACACCAACACCCCTGCCCCTTAGTTTGTTTCATCCCCGAGGGTAGACGTGTTGGTAAGAATACGTTCACTGGTACTACAAGAGCTGCATTTCCCCGCCCCAGAATTCACCCAAGCAGCGCAGCTGGGGCTTCTCCGTGGTCATTGTTATCGCCTCAGATGAAGGCCTTGTCACCAGGTGGGGGCGAGAAGGCACTGCAACGCAGTAGCACTGAGAGCATCCGAATTCCCCCCTCTGTTTCTGATTGGTTGAGAACTGGGAGGCCGCGACCAGCCCCCTGCGGCTCGACTCGCTATTGGCTGAGAAGAGGTGGCAATCAGGGAGGGCCGATCCGAGCTGGCTCCAGCTCTTCGCTGCCGCCCCGGCCGGGTTGCTCTGTCGCCGCTGCAGCCGCTGCCTGGGTCCCTTTGGCCATTCCTGTGCTTAGGGACTGTCTCCCCGGCTCCGGGCGCAGACACCATGGTGAGTGCTCTCTGCCGGGTCAGGTCGGACCCTCGCGCGGCGGCCTGGGCCAGGCCTGGCTGCCGGCGGGAAGCGGCCGCGCAGCGGGAGCTTGGCTCGGGGGCCCGGGGAGCGCTCCGCTGGCCGAGCGAGCAGCCTCGCTGTTTGCCTGCGTCCGGGCAGGGGAGGTGGGAACGCCGCGGGTCGCGGCCGGGCCGATCGGTTCGCCGCGCCACACCTGAGCTTCCTGAGCTCAGGAAGAAGAGGTGCCGATGAGGCGCGGAGTCTTCCCGGCTCCAGCCGGCCCGCCAGTGTGGGGGCTGAGCACCGGCCGCGGGAGAGGCTCAGGGCGCACGTCCCTGCACTGTCCCCCGTGCCCAGCCTGTCTCCGAGCCGTGACAGGTGAGAGGGCGTAAGAAGAAGGCGTGGGGGTGGGGCGGATGGTGACGGCGTAAATCTGCCCCGGGTGGAAGGGTTGCGCCCCCACGGTCCACCCCCTTTAGTGCAGAGTACCCCTAACGGAGCGGAGCCCCAGGGCGGGTAAAAGGTTAAAGGAGCGCGATGGCAGCAGCTGCGGCAGCCTCGCTCCCAACCCTTTCCCACCTACAGCCGCTCCCTGACGCTCGGGTTTCTCCCTGTCCCCGCAGTACGGGTTTGTGAATCACGCCCTGGAGCTGCTGGTGATCCGCAATTACGGCCCCGAGGTGTGGGAAGACATCAAGTAAGTGACGAGCAGCTCTAGCTGTGGCCCTGCGACGGCGCCCTGCGTGGGAGGCCCGGGGGCGCAGCTCGGCGCCTCGCCTCAGCCTCTGCCTCGCCCCGGGGTCGCGGCGCGCATCCTCGGCGACGCCTCCGCCCGCCGCGCCCGCCGCAGCTGCGCTCCCACGCTCGGGAGCTGGGACCAGGAGAGGAGGGGCGGCCGGGGCGGGGCGGGGAGGGCGAGAGCTGCGGAAAGGAGCCCCTTGGGGTCACCGCGGCCTTCCGACCCCGCCTGAGCGTGGGAACGCTCCGCCGGCGCTCCCAGGCTCTGCGGGCGGATCTGCTCCCACGCGGAGAGGGGCCCGAGGGACCACACAGGCCTCCGCGCGGTTCCTGCTTCCAGAGGCCTTGGAAACAAGCGGGAGACCTTGGCTCGTTTATGATTAACACACCTTGCAGATACATAATAGTTAAACCTTTCTGGTATGCTAAACCACACAGGAGACTATTTCTGGAGCAACAATGAATCAAGTGCATTTATTCATTCTGAAATAAACTGATATTGGAATGTTTTCTCTTTAATTTTCCAAAATCCCCTTTTATGTTTTCTATTTTGGTGAAGCCTGGCAATTCTAGGAGAACTTTCTAGCTTGAGTCTAGAGCTTTAAGCCCAATACTTGGGATACGAATGGAAATACCACACCCACTTGAGAGGTTAAACCTGTTGGAATGACTTACAGGTTAGCATCTCTGCAGGCAGGTTGAGCGTTTCAATCTAACAAAGTTATCTCTCTTTTTCTCTTTCACTTTGGTAAAATTTGTATTTAACTTGTTGTATAGGTGACCATCACTAACTGGCTACACCAAAACCATATTTATGGATTTTAATATTAGAGCAACTGTTGAACTATCACATTTTGGTGGAGGTGGAGGAAAGTGTTACCTGGATGGGCAGATGGGAGCACATTGTTACTATTTAGTCTGATTTCCCAAACTTCCGATTTCATTTTGTTATCTCATATAGGTGAGGCTTTCGTGCTGTTTTTTTTTCCCTAAGCACATTACAAATCTAAGACCTTATTATGCAGTTACCTGATAGTGATTTCTTGTAACTATCTGTGTCCACAGAATGACCGGGGTTATACATTAACACCTTAATGCAACTTTTCTTTCCCCTGGATCTGTATCACGGAACATTTCTTTCATGTTCTGTAGACTGTTTATGGTATCCATAGGGCACATCTACTACATACTATAAAGATAAGTCTCGATTTGATAATTATGTCGTTGAATCCAATGAGAATCTAGGCATGAAAGGTTACTTTGGGATTTGAATTTTCGGTTCACCTTACTAATACCTTCATAATTTTTAAGACATCAAGAAAAGATCACGAAGAAAAGATTTTAAACAGTGTAACTTAAGAATAGGATTATTTTTACTCCACTTTCTTTGTAAATTTATGAAAGCAACATGCATATCCTCATATGATGTTTTCTCATCTGCAAGATAGTGGATGTGTTATGACAATGAATATGTTTAGAATTTTGAGAGCATAATAAAAGATGGCTGTTAATGATGAAATATTCATTATGTTATTTAACCAGATTTAGAATGTATGTCTAGCCATTATCAATTTAGACCATTGTTAAATATAGAAATGAAAAATTATATTTCATAAAGAAATGTGTCATAAATTTTAAAAAGTTAAATCATCAAGAGATGTGTTTATATTGGTCATATTTTCTCTAGAGAAGGCCAAAATATGTAAAAATTCCATTAATGAGAACTTAACTCTGTGAAATTGTGCTTATTGTTCTATTTTACTTTTAAAAAATAATTTATTAACTCACTAATTTATCTTCAAGTATCTTCGAACAGTATTCTTAATCTATTTAAGATATAATAAAATTCCAACCATCCAAAACATATTTTTTTTTCTGGTGAAAATGAAACAAATCACGTTGGTCTTTTTTTTTTTTTTTAATAAAATTACCTCAAGGATTATGCCCCTGCGAAGGAAAAACTGTTAGACTAGTGTTGGTAATCCGGATGTTAATTTTGATTCTTTATTTGTTTAAGCATCCTTTAGTGGATCCTAGTTTGTCTTGGGAGTGATTAGTATCTGGGCTAACGAACATGGTTCAGCTCTCTGCATTGAGGGGATTAAAGCTGTTCCTTGGTTTCCATCCCAGTACCCCTGAGTAACGCTCCCTGGAAGAGCATATACTACTGCCTGGGAGCAGGGGAGGAAAAGTTGGAGGACTGTAATTGAAAGTGATTCCTCCTCCCCACCCCACCCTCTGCTCTAGGGAAGATTACTTCAGTCATTGGTCCAAGATACTTTCAGTTTTAACTTTTTATGACAAATTGAATATAGGAGGAAAAAACTGTTTTTTTGTCTCAGTCAGTACCAGAGTCCTTTTTGGTCTGTGAGAAACTATCTAAATTGATGTTTATAAAATTTTACATAATACTTGTTTGGTTTACTAGGAAATGGCTATCCATCCTTCATGAGAAAGGAAGAAAAAGGATGCCAAACATTTAATGACAAATAAAACCCCAAGTAACAGATTCCAGACAGAAAATTCTAAGTGGATAAGAGCCAAAAATGCCTCATTGTAAACTCAGTATCCACTTACACTCTTACCAATGATATAACCATTTCACAAGAGCTTTAAATTTCTCTTTTTAAGAAAAAGAAAAGCTGTCTAAACCAAGGGCTAGCAGACTTTCTCTTAAAGGGCCAAATAGTACATGTTTTAGGTGATGCGGGCCAAGTCAAAAGTGAAGACATTATGTAGGTATCCATATAACCATTAAAACGTAACTATTTAAAAATATAAAAACCATTCTTATCTCCTGAACCAGACCAAAATAAATAAACAAACCAGACAAAGTAGGCTGGATTTGATCTGTAGGCTGTAATTTGCTGACCTCTGATCTAGACCATAACAAATGTGAAAAAGCAAAAGAGACCTCTGAGTCTATTTCAAAGCTCATTTTGTTCATTTCCTTTCAATCTTCAGATTGTCCTTTAAAAAGAAGCCATGGTTAAGTAATGAGAAAAATCAATTATCAATTTAGAAAATACATAAAATTAGCATTTATACATATTAGAAAGGCACCTAAATATGTGTTTAACCATCTCTGTTATTCTTCCATCGTCCCTGACTAAAGGAATTATTGCATCAAATACTGGCTTCAATTTTAGATTTTCTGACCTCACTGAAACACATGAATTCTAAAGATGGATTCAAAAAACTGAAAAATCTATAATGATTAAGTCTATTAAAAACAAACAAAAACTATAATTATTTGCCTAGAGTTGAGCAGGCCAAAAACCAATTAAAAATATTTTTAAACCCTAAAGTGCTCCACTTTAGACTTTAATTAGCCCTTCTCTATTTACTAAAAGATCTGAGGTTAAAAAGCTGAATCAAAATTTTGATATGATAGATATATATTTGATAATAATTTAGTGATATATTTATATATTATAATTAATTTTTCTAGAAGGTTGTCAATCATCTTTCCCATGTAAAGAATAAAAAATTTGTTTAGTATGGTTTTATCTGATTTACTTACATTGGGGCAGCATACTTTTTCATTCATTGCTTCATTTTTTCTTCCATTCTTTGTTAAGCTTATCTTTAATAAGCAGAGTCAAGTGTTTTAGGTACTGAGAATAGAAAAGCAAATGATGTAATCCTTGCTTTCAAAAAATATCTAGAGATTACTAGATATTTTTAGTCTTATTATTTTGCTTTTATTTCCCCGCCTCTAACTCAACTATGGAAACATTTTGACTGTTGGATAGCATATATTTCCAGTTTTGAAATTAATATGTCTGGTTGAACTTGCTAATCACAAATTAATCATTATGGTTCAAATAAGCAAATGCTTTGCTATAAACTAGTTATGTGACTTTCCAAGTTACTGAAACTTTCCAAGGCTCAACTGCAGAAGGAAAAAAAAATAATACTTTATAGGATTGATGTAATACATTGAATAATGTCTGCAAAATGCTTAACACAGTTCTTGAACAATAGATGCTTAATAAATGATAGCTATCATTTTTTATTTTACTATAGAATCAGAGTTTTTTTAAAAAACTTTTCTCTTCCCCAAGTTACCTGAAAGATATGAAGCTCTCCTTTAAATAATAGCTCATTGCAGTCTATATACTACCTAAGTGTTTCTGTAGCACTTTAAGATAAATGATAACTTCATTGTCATTTTTCATTATTCTTTCTCTTTTATCCATTCTATGCAGCTGGTACCAGTACTTTAAATTTGAAGTGCCTTTCTCTTAGTCTTTCCTATTCTTTCGTCCAGGCTTTTATCACTCTCCCTTGCCGTAGTCTAACAGACCCCCTAACTAGGTCCTCTGTCGTGGACTAGGGGAAGAATGTTATTTTCATTATGCTGTTTTACCACCGAAGTTCTACTTTCGACTCAATCTTACATTATATTCTTCTAACCATTTCCCTTCCCCCAATACCCAATTATTGTTTGAAAATGCAACATATGCCCTCAAAATTCATTTTATGAAAACAAATGAAAATAAGCAAGAGTTCACCACCATATTTTGCCTTGTTCTAATCAGATTTTCAAATTTATGAAGGTGTGAATTAAATTTCTATACCTTTCTGTGCCCATGCTTAAGTAGACAGATACAGGAAGTATATTTATGGATGTTTTAAAATATGAACAGTACTTTCTAATGTTTTTTAAAATTTTAAAAGTCCTTTTCTCCCTGTAATTTCAGTTGACTGCCACAACATTCATTTGAAATGGGAAAGGACTTTCTAGTTCATTTTTTTAAAATAATAAAGCCAAGTTTCCAAGAGATTAAATGACTGTCCTAGAGAATTATATATAGGAAGCTAAAGAGTCAGAACTCTAACCCTGCTCTTCTGATGCCAGATAATGTTTCTTTTAAGATAAAGTTGTGAAGTTGGCGCTAACACAGTGTACATACAAAAATGAAACCATATTCATTTTAGTACCCAGAAACTTCCTGAGTACAAATAAAAATAATAATAGACTAAAGAAATAGGCAAACCAGATCATTGTTAGGATCAGGACTTTTTTCTGTAGAAAGATCGGCCAGTTAGCCTGAAAAAGAAAGGCATAATATGTTAATTGATAAGCTCCCTAATGTTTGAAGTTATTTTTGCAGGTGGAACTAGAAGCCCAAGTGTAAACGCCTTCACATACCTGCTAGTGAGCTCTTTGCATGGGACTCTCCTTGAACCTGGACCATGTCTGTGAGCAGCATGGCACCTAGGTGAGAAGGTGGGTCATAGCCTTATCTCCAGCTTTTTTGCTTTTTGAGGTGTTTTTTGATGATCTAAAGTATCCCCCAGAGATTGAACTGGGTCTTTATTTTCCTTGCATTCTGCAATTTTTGATAATTAAAGAAAATCACAGAAGCTTATTGTTTAGTTTGGTGCGACAGAAGAATCTTTGCACATTACAAAGAGCACCAGAAGAGAAATAAAAAAATATGTCTTCATGCTCTTAATTTATTCAGATCTAGTTATGACAGACATTAACTAAACATTATTGCTATTTGCAAGAACAATGTCTTTACTCTCTCGCCTTTCTCCAGAATAAGGGACTCTAGCAAATGTTTCTCTTTAATGTGTTGGAAAGTGATAGTTATGGGTTGATACTGTGCAGACATCAACAGGAAAACACACTTAAGGAAATGAACACTATAAAGAAATCTAACTGGCCTGATTCAGAGGGTGACAGCAAAAGATGTGAGTACTTGCAGCTTTTCCGTTCTCTACTTTGCCTCCTTGTCCATTTAAGAGGAAACAGTGGGGAAAACGGTGTCTTTATTGTTTGTGTCCAGCAAAGTGGAGCACCTTTTCTGTATCAAACTATATCAAAAACAGGTTAAAGAGGTTTTTATTCAAAGTGAAAGGTAGACATGCTGAAGTATTCCTTGTACTTCTTTGTTACTGTGGCTTTGGTTCTGTTGCATATTCTGATCTACTTGCCATTTCACTGTTGACTCATAAAATATTAAATCGTTGCTTTAGTAAAATCTTTTGTAGTCAATCTTCAAATCACCCAAACATGGAGACCTTTCAGTCCACACATCACATTTACTTTCAGCACTCTAGCGTCGTGGGCCAATTTCAGGTCCTCCACTATACTGAGCCTTTAAATATGTCGGGATAACACTTGTGCTTGGAAAGGGTCAGCTTTGAGATGTCAAAACAAATGTTATTTCTTGAGATAACCGTCTCTCACATCCAAAACTGTACTTTTCCTTCATAGTACTCTACATACAAGAGTTTGTAATTATGCATTTGTACTATCTGATTAATGTCTGCCCTGCTTCATGAGACTCTAGCCAATGCTCACTTGCTCTCTTTCTCTCTATATACGTATTGTGTATGTGTGTCTGCGTGTATATATGTGTATAGCACTTTACCAGGCTCTCCTTCTGTATTATTTATATATATGAATATTTATATATAAATGAATCATCTTTCACATTTTTAATTTCCAAAGAATAGAGCACACACAAATTTATCACAGGTATTTTTTTCTGCAACCAGAATTTATTATGTCAGAATGAAGATTTTCAACTGCTATTTAATAAAATGTAAGCTTTTTTTGAAATAGACATTTTATTTTTCCCATCTTTAATGAGATAAAATTGACAAATAAAAACTGCATATATTTAAGGTGCACAGCTTGATGTTTTGATGTACATATACGTTGTGAAATAAGCACCATAATCAAGAAAATTAACACATTCATTATTTCACATAGTTACCTCCCCTTCTTTTTTTGTGGCGAGAACACTTAAGAATTACCAGCGTGACAAATTCCAAGTATATATTACAGTATTGTTGACTATATTTGTTCATAGTCACATTGCTGTACAAAATAAACATTTATTCTGTCAGCAAAGGCAGAAGACATACCAATAAATTATAGCATTTCCTTTTGGAAGGACTGGAGATCTTTTATGTTGTCTCATGTCATAAGTGGGTATATTGGAAGGATTAAGATCTCTGTTGTTGAATTGCCAATTTCATATATCAAAAGACAGTTGCTGGGTTGAATTCAGGACTTGACCCGATCCTTTAGCAAGTTTCTAAAAGGCAGGTATGTGTGGTGCTGTTTAAAGTCAGTGTCATAGACTGTAGATAAATGTTTGTAATACTGAAATTAAATTTGAAAACCAGATGAGAATGCTCATGATGTCATGCTACGGTGAATGTAATATGTCATATGCATCAAACCCTTGCCACATGGTTCTGCAGTCACAGTCCTAAGTATCTTGTACTCATTATCTCACTTAATCCTCACAACCACCACAGAAAACAGATTCCTTCAGTATCCTCATTTTACAAAAAAGAAAGTGGGGGCTTGAAGACTTTTAAAAAACCTGCCTCAAACCAACAGCTATTTATCATTAGAGCAGGGATTTACACATAGACAAACTTGTAATTACCATGTTATGTGTCTTCCCCCAAAGATAAAGACCTATAGCTTTCTCCTTTCCAAAGACAACAACTTTGGCAAGAACATGGACATGGTGTATGTGTAGTAGTACTGCCTGCTTTTGTTTTTGTTTTCTTCAAATGTTCAAGCACTTGTACAGGTGATTTTGACTATGCTTTTTTTTTTTAAAGATGATTGTATTCACCAACAAGCACATCTGCTAGAGAAAATCAGAGCCTTCAAAACTTTGAGAAACTTACTTATTTTGAGAAGAGCTGTGACCTGATGTGTTCCTCAAGCAGAGTTAACAATGAAGTGCACACACAAGTGTCTAAGTAAATTCATTTGTCTGATAAAGCTACTGAAAATGGCTCATTTGAAATGTTTGTGAATGTGTTTTCAGAATTGGGAATATTACTTTTAAAGATCTTCCATGCTAGGCTGGTCACAGTCAGAAAGAAAAAAGCAATTACATATCAAGAGTGATGTTGCTTTCTCTAAAGCTAAGGTATGGGTGTCACTCATGAGAGCATTTACTGTTACTGTTTACAGTACTTGGATGAGTGAACACATTGACCTAAAAGGGCTGACCTTTACCGACCCAAAGATGGTCCAAGCAGGAAGCTGTCACAGGATTTAAAGGGCCTGACTCTTCCCTCCACAGCTCATTCAAACTACAATCTCTCTCCTGTAGGGTTCAGACATACTGAGAATCATTAGAGTGGGATATTGGAAATTCAGAGGTGATTCATGCTTCACAGCCACTTAGTCAAAAACAATATAAAGTTTTAATTTTTTGGATGTTACATACAGTTATTACCTGTGGTTTATAATGGGAGATTAATTTTAATAATGGCTGGACACAACACAGCAGTCATGATACCTTTCCAGCTCACTGCAATGGACCATCCTAGGATTTATTCTCAAGACGACATCTGTATATTTTTTTTTAATATGGCATGTTCTCTGATAATGTTCTTTACAGGATCAGTACCTGCCTGGAGCTATCATTGGTCAGGTTGATCGTTTGATGTTTATTGACCTTTTCTGACTAAGACCAGATCTTATTTTGAGACTCCATTTTCAAGATTCCTGTATTGAGCCTCTTCCATTTCAGCACACTCATTTTCATACCTCCATGGGAAACTTCTTTACTTGAAAACCAGCAGTCCTTGTAGTGTACTTAACTTACTTGAAAAGTGTACAGTAGCAGGAGCTCAGTGATAGAACATGAATTCACTTTTGGAAGGTTCAGATATTGTAGTTAAGGAACATTTCCTTAAGTATAGAGTTGTGAGAGATGCTGCCTGGACATTTTGGACAAATTGGAGACCTAGTTGTTAAGAAATAAATAATACAAAATATTATTAATTTTGAAAACAAAGTGTAGACTTTTGTCAGTAATTTTTGATTGCTTGTTTTTTAGTAGGGAGTCTGGAAATGCATGAGGATATATATTTCATTCATTCATTCACTCATTTTAAAGCTTGCACACATTTACAAACACATGTTCAATTCCAGCCACTTGGGTTAGATAGCTGTGATTGAATAAAAATTTAAAAAATTGCCACCCATAAAACACCACCATGATAAAAATACCTACTACCTTTTTGTGAAAAGGTAATTAGTATAAATAAAGGATCTGTTTAAATTCTAACAAATAACAATCTCTAAGAGTAAGTAGCAAATTAATTGCTATTGGGAAAATATTTCATTTGTGCATACTCAACTTGTAAGCAGTTACTGTGGCTACACATACACAGAATATGATTATTTCTTATTTTATTCCAGGTGAGAATTTGATCTTTATTTTTAAAGCTCTTAGGGGTGATAGAACTTGTTTGTTTTTGGCTATTTGAATTTGTAAGTTCTGTCAGCTAATCAGAAAAATATGTACACATTTAGTTTAATTGTTTGATACTGACTAAAAACTCCTAAGATATTGCTGTCACTCCTCCCTCCTCTTCTTCCCTTTGCCATTTTCTCTTTCTCCTCTTTCCCCTCTTCCTTCATCTTCTTCAACTACTATGACTCCTACCAATTAGATATACTGGGCATTAAGTGTGTGAGAAGCACCATTCTAAGCTCTCGGCATAGATTAATTCTGCTAACCTGCGCAATGACTGGAGGTAAGTACTTCTGTTACTCCGCTTTGCAGATGTGGAGATGAAACACCAAGAGATGAATCTGCCCAAATTTAGTGCACCTGCCTGTGGGATTAGCTTAGTTGTTTGTTTTGCATACTATGTAAGGAAAAACTTAACCACCTAGATGAAACCAAGTTGAGTTTCTTTTTATCTAGGTTTACTTGTGAGCCAATCAAAGTGCCTTTTTAACCTTGTCTAACCTCTCTACATATTTATTATTGTCTGCTGACCTCCGTCATTGAGTAATGCACTGAGTGGAAGGATTTAATGCTTAACCCAAGCAGAATCACTGAGTATGTAGGTAAAAATAGCTGAAAGTACTACAAGTGATACTATTTGGAAATAGAGGAAGACTGTGTTCATTAGGGGTTAGGTAGGGATTTTAAAAATAATAATAATGATGATGATATAAAGAAGAAGAACCAACGGAATGTAACACAAACTAGGACACATGATGAGAGCAGTTCTGTAGGTTGTTATTTCATAGATGGGCACTCTTGAACACACCTTAATCAAATTTACCTGTGGCTTCATATGGTATTTTTTGTCTTCTAAAAATCATTGAAAAAATAAAAATTTGTCCAAAGTCTTTAATTTTTTGGAAAATTTTAAATTATGTTTCTCAGAGAAAGCTTTGGTTTTCCTCACATATAAATTAAATATAATTTGAATAATGGGGATATTACCTAATTGCTTTGTGTGATTCAATACTTTAAACAAAGTTGATGGTCAAAAAATAATTCTGAAAGAATGAGTGAGCCTAGAAAATTTAGTTAGTGTACATGGCTGAATTTGGATAACTTAAGCCCTAATAAACTCAACATATTATGAAAATATATCTTAAGTCGTCAGAAAAGTTGTATGTATCTATATAATTATTCTTTCCTTTACTTTACTTTTAAAGGAAAAGTTTAAAAGTTATGGTATAACCAAGTGGAGAGTGGAGAATTATGGGGTACTATTACTTGTATTGTGTAAATAGTTTGTGTAATCTCAATATTATTATTAGTTTGCTTCCTAATTTTTCTTACAAGCTCTGTGATTTCAGGTAGCAGCTGAAAAAACAGCTCCAAAACTAAGGAAAGAAAGAGCATGCAATGTGGGAAGGGAAGCCATTAAAGCTTTCCTTAAAGAGCAGTAGCAGATATATTTTGCAGAGTGCTGGAAGATGGTCATTATCACATCTCTGTGCTATCTGGAGGCTAAAACATTTGACAGCATGATGCCTGATAAATATAAATTTGCCTAGAAATTAGAAGAAAAGTAGTGTTGAGAATTGAGAGACAACAGAGAAGGCTTTGTTGACTCAAAATTCTACTAGCTTCAGTGGCCATATTACCTGAAATAAATTCTCTTGACCATTACTCCTTTTGCAGTGTAAATTCTCCTTTTCAGTTTAGTGTGTTGAACCACTTCACACAAAGAGTTTGTGGTATTTCCAATTAGCTTTCCCCCTTGAAAAGGTAAGAAGATGAACAATGGGCTACAGAAAGAAGAGAAGTGTCCCAGAAAGGTTAGGTGTAAGGTGGTAGGGACACATTTTGCCTCCTTAAATCTTTGCTCAGCTGTTACCATTTCCATGAAGCCTACCATGATCACTATGAATATGTGAGCATATATGTGCTCTCTCTATGTATTGCATCCAGCCCTTTCCTCCTACGTCCCTATCCTCATTCCTTTATCCTGATCTACTTTTCCTTGTAGCTGATTATATATTATGTTTATTGCTTATTGTTTCTGCCAGTAAAAATATAAGCTTTCTGCAGGCAGGGATGTTTATCTGTTTCATTCAGTGCTATATTAAAAGTGCTTAGAAAAGTGCCTGGGACATAATAAGTGTTGAAATATTTGCGGTAAAACTGTTCCTCCAGGGAAAAAAAGAAAAAAAAAACAAGAAAAAGAAAAAGGGCAACCTAATATTCCCAAAGATTTCTAATAAATGTAAATAAAGATTCCTAAATATTTTGAATAATTCAATGAAATTCAGAATGAAGTTTTTAAGAGAAGATTATTATTTTCTTCCATGTACTACTGTTTCATTTCTATTTCGATTCCCATCAGGGCCAGGGAGCAGGTTGAGGCTGATCATTTCAGGAAGTAAAGCTTAGGGAGCTTACTTTAATAAAAAAAGAGAAAGGAAAGAAGGAATGCATTGACTCATGGTTAGGCGATTTCTGGGGAAGTGGCTGTTTCTCTGTTTTATGCAGAGGGACTGTGTATTCTGCTTGTATCTCACTCATTTAAGGGTAAGTATGGATGGCGAATGTTTCAGGGAAATTGAGTTTATTACAGAAATTTATGTGATTTGAGTTTTTCCAGTTGGAAGAAAGTGAATAGGTAGGGCATGGTGAAAACACAAATTAATTTACATTTTATTATATACTTAATTAAAATTATTTATATTTTATCTGAATGTCCTAAATCAGAGGCTCCATAATACTAACTAGACTAGTGGTGTTTCATAATAAAATGTTAGTGGCAAAATGGCAAAAATTAGGATATCCATATCCTTCAAACCAGTAATTACATTCCTAGGAATTCTATTTTTGCATAGAAATATAATTCACTACAAAGATATGCATCACAACATTGTTTATACATGTGAAAAAGATAAAAGCAATCTAACTATTTACCAAGAGTTTTATAATCTATACAATGCAATTTTACGCAGTCATGACATAGAAGTATATTTATTGACATGAAAAGATATCCATCAAATATTAAGTTAAACAAGAAGGTTTTAAAGCAGTATGTTATATATATTAATACAAGCATATTCAGGCATGAATAACTTGAATATAATATTAGCAGTGGTTATTTCAGAATAGTGGAGGATTATTTTTCTCTTCAATTTTTCCTTTCTTATATTTTGTATTTTTTTACAATTAGAAATTATAATGCATAAAACATATAGTAGCATTTAACAAAGAATGAGACAGTGTTTGTATATTATATTTTCATAATTTGGGGGAATCTCACTGACTTTGCCATTAAAAAGACTTGAGATCTTTAAAAGAGCTGTCAGGTTTTGGTCTGGAATGTCAGTTCTTAGTGCGATCATGGCTGAAGAATGACCAGATGCACCAAAGTTAGGCAAGTGTCAGGTTAAGTTTATTGAGGGAGAGCAAGATAGGATTATAGAGCAAGAGCAAGACATAGGTTTGCAAAGCATGATACATAAACCAGAGATGATGACCGGACCCCTTGTCGCAGCAGGAGAAAAGAGATCTTGGTTATGGTCTGGGTCTTGTTTTATGGTGTCCTGATAGGGACCTCCCCGTGGTTCAGACGTCACCATAGAACCACTTTGATTGGACAGTTGGCAAGCTGCATGATCTGAGTCTTACTGCACATGTGGGTTCTAGCTCACTTTCTCGTCTTTATCGTACCCATGCGGCTTGGCCGATGGGCTGGAGAGTCCTTTGCATTCGTTTGCAGCTGGCTTGCCAGTTCTCCCCAGGTATGGAGAATAAGGGTTGAACAGGACCAAGATGGGGCCAACAGCACCCATTTTCGTCCCTAGGAGACCTGGAATCCCTCACTTTCTACCTAACAGAGCTATGCCTCTTTTGTTTAATAGCTTTGTATGTGTGACAAAAGGGAGAAGAATTTCACATTTTATATGTGGTGCTATAATTGTTTGAGTATGTAAACATGGGAGCACTATACTCATTAGTAATATGTGTAATGCTTTAAGTGCTTAGAACATGCTTTTGTACTCTTCGTCTCTTTATAATTGGGGTAGGTGAGTTATATTGTTGCTCCCACCTTAGAAAAGAGAGATTTGGATGCTCACGTGCTTTATGTGATTTGCTCAGGGTTATTCAGCTAGTAAACTCTGGACTCTGAAATTCAGATCTCTGTGCTTACCAAACTCATGCTTTTTCTTTTTTTTTTTTTGTTTACATTTTTACATGCACTGTTATATATAACTGCAGGAAAATAATGGTATGCTCTGAAGAACATAGAGTGTTTTTAAGACTATCTCCATGCTGAGATAGCGACCAAGACATACTGCCATTTGGAATTTTGTCCTTGAGCAGACACAGGGACAGCCATGAGCAGCAGTGGTGACAGATACACAGCTTCTGAAGGACAGAAAGCAACGGTGGCCTACCTTGACAATATTTAAGGAGTTATTCGAGCCACTGTGTTGAAAGTTCACCTAATTATAGGGGTTGGTTTCCCTTGTATCCTCCTGGCAAGGGATTTAGATGAGTTGGATTGAGAGTCAGAGGTTGATATCCAAGCTCCATGTGTTTTTGTGAATTTAACTTTGGTAACAATATCTGGAACTTAGTTCTTTTCTACAGCTGGCAATGTTCTGAACAAAGGATTCCCCCTCCTTTTTGGACACTTGTTTGAGAAAAGTAATCCAAATCCTATCAAAATAAATACATTCATATAATCATGACAATTGTTAAAAATAACCATAATTTCCTTGCACTAATACTGTGTTTATTTTGTGCTACTGTGTTTAACAAGCTAAGGATATATTTGAAGATTTTATCGGTCCACTCGGCATCTCAAACTTAACATGTTCAAAGACATCCCAAACTTATAACTCTTGATCCTAACCCCCAGCCCACCTCCAGCATTCCTTTCCAGTTCAGTTGCTGGAGACAACATCCTTCCAGTTGCTCACACTAAAAACTGTGATGTCATCCTGAGTCCTCTCCTCTCATACCCTGTATCCAATCCAGCAACAAATCCTGTTGAATTTACCTACACAATATATCTGGGTTTGAGTCACTTCTCACCCTCTCCACTGCTTCCACTCTGAATCAAGTGACTTGTATTTCTCACCTGAATGTTGGCAGCAGCCTCCTAACTGGTCTCCCAACTCTGTCCTACACCCCTTTGGTCCATTCACAATGTGGCAGCCACACTAATTCCTTTAACCTTGGTGAGTTCCTATCACTGCTTGCATCACAAGCACCCAGACTCTTCACCTCTTTCACACAGATGCCAATCATCCCATTGTCCAACCAGGCCTCTTGTTACCTCTCCAACCTGTTCCCTTCCAGCTACTTTGCCCTCTTTTCTGTTCCAGGCATACTGGCCTCTGCTGTTCCTCCTACACCCCAGGTGTGCTCCTGCCTAGGCCTTTGTACTTGTTTTTTCCTCTGTGTGGAACACACTTTCCCCAGATTGCTCATGGCTCCTTCATGCCTTGAGATCCAATGCCAGCTTCCCAGTGAGGCCCCCCCTGGCTGCTGTTCTTGAGCGCCCCACCCCCTACTCTGTTTTATTTTCTCTAAAGTACTTAGCATTCTGTGTTACTTAAGAATGTTACACCTTGTCTGTCTCTCCTCCTAGAATGTATGTGTTCCAAGAAGTCAGACTTTTTGTCTGTTTTACTAAAGAATGTACTCCTAGTGACTAGAACAATGACTGGCACATGTAGGGACTCAACAAATATTTGCTGAATATTTAGTTAACCAAAAGTTATTTTTTGTTTTTAATGTCAGGTATTGTATTGAACATTAGAGTTCTATATAAATGTTAGTCTTGCTAAAATAAACTTAAATGTTTCATTTTAATCTAGTGAGGGGGTTGTGACATAATTTCTACTTAATCACTAGACTTTTAGGTACATGATGTTTATTTAAAGAAATTTGCCAAAACCAAATCCTGTTTCAGATATTGAAACCATTGTTTATACTGTACACAATCATTATAGCTACAGTAGCTATTTTTTAAATTTTCACTTTTCCCTCCTGTCTCTCTATTTTGTTTTCCAGAAAAGAGGCACAGTTAGATGAAGAAGGACAATTTCTTGTCAGAATAATATATGATGATTCCAAAACTTACGATTTGGTTGCTGCTGCAAGCAAAGTCCTCAGTAAGTTAAATGTAACTTTCCTTCTTTGGCTAAGTTACACATAGAAGCCAGAAGGAATGCATCATTCAAGATCACAATGTGTAGTCATGCAAGTTGTGCACTGCACAGCCCTGGTGGGGGGGCATTCACATAGAATGTTACGCTCAGGCTCTGCTGAGTTCTATGCTTCTTTCACAAGCTCTTTAAAGCATAGAAATGAGAAAAAGTGCTCTCTGCCCTTCCCCACAGAAAGCAATGTGTTGGGAAAAGAAAAATATTATTGATACTTAATGTAACAACTTCAGTTATGATGTGAACAATATGTTAATTATGCAAGTGTAGTATGTATTATCCTCAAATCTCTTGTAATCACAACTTATGTTACCTATTGGTAAAAGCAATAGGAAACTGATATCTACCGCAGACAAAAGATCTTGCTGAAAAAGGCAAAGTTTAAAAAACTTCACGGAGAAGTAGTTGTTCTCAAGGTAATATTTATTATTTCCATAGTGCTTAATTTATAACTAGGCTATAGTTTGGATAGACTAGAATGAAGCTTTTAGCTTTGCTAAACATAACTGGAAAGGCAGATATTGTCTATAGCAGAATACAAGAATTAAAAATAATTGATAAATAAAGATAAAAATACCCAGCCTCATTAGTAATGAAAATTGAAACAAATATGAAGTAACTTGTTTTCATATAAATTTGGACATTTTAAAAAATAAGTGTCTAGTGTAGTGAAGAGTAGACTTAAAGGGGAAATCATACACATTTTTTTTTTTTTTTTTTTTTTTTAGACAGAGTCTAACTGTGTTGCCTTGGCTAGAGTGAGTGCTGTGGCATTAGCCTAGCTCACAGCAACCTCAAACTCCTGGGCTCAAGCGATCCTACTGCCTCAGCCTCTCGAGTAGCTGGGACTACAGGCATGCGCCACCATGCCCGGCTAATTTTTCTATATATATTTTTAGTTGTCCAGATAATTTCTTTCTATTTTTTTTTAGTAGAGATAGGATCTCGCTCTTTCTCAGGCTGGTCTTGAACTCCTGAGCTCAAACAATCCGCCCGCCTCGGCCTCCCAGAGTGCTAGGATTACAGATGTGAGCCACCGCACCTGGCCCATACACATTTTTAATATAATGATAAATGAAGAAAACTTTTTTGTTGAATGATTTTGCATCATGAAGCCTCTTTAAAAAATATTCACACACTTTAGGAATTTTTTCCTAAACAAATTATTAGGTCTGTATTTTAAGATTTATATATGTGTTTTCGTGTCAGAGTTACTAATATTATCGAAAAATGAAAAAGCCTACATTTTCAATAAGAAGGGGTTGGTTAAATAAATTGTTGCATCTATATGTTGAATAATATAGAAATTAAGATTGATACAAAAATTACAGAAAATTTAAATTTTTGGAAATAGTAATGATTGTATATTAAGAAAGCAGTATATTAAGGTAATACTATTATGCAATCAAGTTATTAAATATACATATTATATAAAGCAAGAATATTTTGCATCAAAATATTGTCATGTTCATTCTTGACAATTTTAAAAATATTTCTGTGTTTTTCAGAAAAAATAATTTATACATTAAATGTATGTTTAAAATACTCAAAATTAAGTGTAGATTTGAGTATCCATTATCTAAAATGCATGGGACCAGAAATGGTTTAGCTTTTGGATTTTTTTGGATTTTGTAATATTTACATATACATAATAAGATACCCTGGGGTTGAGACCGAGATCTAAATAGGAAATTCAGTTATGATTCATATATACCTTCTACACATAGCTTGAAAGTAATTTTATAGGGTATTTTTCATAATTTTATGTATCAAAGTTTTGATTGCAACCTGTCACAAGAGGTCAAGTGTGGAATTTTCCACTTGTGGTGTCATGTCAGTGACCAAAAAGTTTCAGATTTTGGAGCATTTTCAGATTTGAGATTTTCAGATTAGGGATGCTCAACCTGTAGTTTGTTGTGGAAAAACTGGTTATTTTGCTTATAAGTAAAAATTTACACTATTAACACGTTAGTACATTGTCTTCGCAGATTTCATTGCATTGTCCTGGCCAGATTTTTTTCATATGATTTACATTACTATGCACAAAAATTGAGGATATTTTAAATTATTTTAATATACACTTATTTTCATTCTTTCCATTAACAATATTTCACCTGTAGTATGCTTTTTTTCTCTTGAACCTATAAAATAGATCTCAATGCTGGAGAAATCCTTCAGATGTTTGGGAAGATGTTTTTTGTCTTTTGTCAAGAATCTGGTTACGATACAATCTTACGTGTTCTGGGATCCAATGTCAGAGAATTTCTACAGGTAAGCAATTTGAGATCCTGTAGTTAAAAGTTTTGTGTTTGTGGTTCTCAAATATAGGCTCTAGAATACTTTTGTTCAGCCTGCTAGGTGAGAGGGTCTTACTGCTGAAATGGAACCATAGTGACCTTTTAAAAATTTCTATAAAATCATAGTTATTGAATGGTCTTGAATACATTTTACCATTTCTGTTTCATATTTTTTTGATTTCTCATTGCTGACATCGAATATGCAAAGTATAAATTAACGTTTTCTGGAAAACTTCGCATGGTCTATTCTGATCTGTTCAACTGACTTTTTTTTTTTTGGTAATGGTTATAGATGCCAGTGGTTGTCATGGTTATAGATGCCAGTGGTTGTGGTTTTATGTTTTAGACATATAATATGGTCTTATTTTCTATTTGCAAAATATTCTTAGTTTGTAGAATATAATCAAACAGTATATCAGTATTTGTGAAGTTCTACCTGGAGCTTGTTGTTTAGGAAAAAGACCAGGGCTTTCAGGTGTTCTGCCACCAAAACATATTTGAAAACCATTGCTGTGAATTATATATTAATTAATCTACTGTAGAAGGGAAAATAGGAAACCTTCCAAAGTCAGTTTCAGATGAAGATAAATAATGTTGCCAAAGGCCTTTGTCTTATACTCTTGTTAAAATTACCTTAAAAGTTTTTTACTATTAATAGTAAATTAGACATTAGATGAGAGACTATTTCTGGACTGACTGTACTATTTTAAGCACTGGCATTTGTGAGACCCTCTTCTTGAAATGTGTTAACATTGAAAATTATGTGGTTTGCAAAGGACATTTCTAAACTAGCTGCTAAAAGCAACCAGATCGTGCTGGAAAATGATGTCAGTGCAATGCTAGCTGAACTGAAGCCCAGTTTTGAGGGAATGTAAACTACTTTCGATCCAGCTGCATTATTGATTTAACAGCCAAAATAAGAACTTTAGTATTTAATCAAAATGTCTGTTGTTTACATAGTGACATTTTTCTTATAAACTTAAAAGAGCATTAAATCAAGATGGAAACTGGTTTGCAATCTCCTGCCGTGGATTTACTAAACTACTGGTGTCAGAAAAACCTGCCACTTCCAAATGAAATAGCTGCTGGGAGATTTTCAAATTAAAATTGAACAGGCAGTATTTAAAAGGATTATTTTAAATGGATTGAAGTTTGATGCTTAAAAGTATTGAGGGGTTTGGGGTTTTTCAATACGTATTCCAATTTTTTGCACCTTCGTTGACTGACCACTGTCATCAGCAAAGTTTCAGCGTTCAGTTGCTCTGTCTGAATTTTAACTTTCCTTCTCAGTGGCCATATTTACATAACAAAACAAAGATTTAGATCATTTTACTATTTTTTTTTTTTTTTGCCTTTACTCATTGGGACCGTCTGCTAAGCTTTTTAAGGCACAAGTAAGGGAGCAAGCAGTCTTCTAGGTGTGCCTCTTTATGTTCCAGAGCTGCCTTGTTATCCAAGAGCACAGCCAGTAGCCACATGAGGCTACTCAGCATTTGATATGAGATGTGCTGCAAGTGTAAAATATACTCTAGATTTCAAAGGCAGCACAAAAAGAATATAAAATGGCTCATTAATAATTTTATATTGATGTCATGTTGAAATTATAATATTTTGGGTATATTGGGTTATGTAAAATTGAGTTAATATAGCTTTCAATTGCATACAATTTTATTTTATTTGTCTTTTGCTACAATAGTCTGAACAAAGAGGAAATTAGAAAGTCAGAATACTGTAAAATTTTCATAATGTTTTACATTTTGATCCAGTTATTTTTTCCCTCTGGTTTTGAAATTGTATATCTTAAGAACAAATGGAACATGTTAAAATACTGCTTTCCTTAAAAGAAGATATTTGTGTTATAGTTAGACTAATTACATAGAAATTAAATGGAATTTTTTCTGTATGACTATAAAACAAAACAATTGATTTTCATAAATTGTTTTAAGATCCTTGCTCACATACATAAATTGACATTTTCATTGCATAAATTAATAAAACACTTTTTTATGGTAGATTTTAACCTTTCACTAAGGAGTCAGATAAACTGGGCCTCATTTTAAAGAGATTTTAAAGATTTTTCTTTCTCTTTCATCCCCAGGTTTTAATCAGTCACCAAATATTTAGATTCTATTTCCTAAATACTGAAGTTTGTGAATTCAGCCACTTTTCTTCATTTCTCCAATTCTTTTGGGAGAGTCTACCATTATCTAGAGAAAGTCGTGAAGAGAGATTTCCCTGCCTTTATTCAAGACTCCTCCAATCTCTTCTTCATTCTATAACTCTATTAATTTTTCTGAAATGCAAATATATTTCATCATATCATTCTCTTGCTTAAACTCTTGAGTAATTTTTTATTACTCATTGGAGAAAATGTCAAAAATACTTGACACAATTGAAACTACTTCCATCCCCTATCCCTCCCTCGTCTTCCTCTCCCCCTGTCCAGCCAAACTTAAGTTCTTTGGGAGCCTTTGATCTTGTTCCCTCTATCCTCTGAGCTTTTGCACATGTTCTTTTCTCTGCCTGGAATGTTGTTCCAGCTCTTTTCCACCTCGATAAATCCTATTAATCTTGCAGGTCAAGTGACTTCTTCTGGGAAGACTCCACTCTTCTTTCCAATTTCTACCCTATCCCAGTCAGGGTAATTGGCTTTTCTCATGTTTTTATAGCTGACTGTATTTCCCCAGCCATGATAGCTTTCACACTGCATTATCATTCCTGTTTGTTGGACTGGAATGTAAACTTCAGGAGGCCAGAGACCATGTGTAATCTCTTAATGATTGTATCTCCACAGATACCATCTGTGAGAGTATCTGGGAATGAATGAATATCATTTTAAAAAAAATGAATATTTGCTGTTTGTGCAAAAATGTAAAGAAAACACATCAACAGGAAGTAAACACATGAATAGATCAAGATGAATTCTTTTATTAAGTGTAACCCATTTTGAAATGAGATGATGTAACTTCAAATATGAATCATAGATCAAAATTTAAAAGAAGAGACACATACTAGACAAATTTCCTTTTCTGGTGGACATGGTCATTACTGTTTATTATTTAATTTATAAGGTACATTGCTTGTATCTGTTGACACTTTTTAAATGTTCGTTCTAATATTTCCATTTGAAGATCTCAGGAAACACTAAAATAGCTACTGAAATCCTAACATGGGAGACTATGTGACATGCTTTAGCTGGGCAACTCTCACTTACTCATCATATCAAGGAGAATTTCCTTGGGAGTCATTTTCTCCCCAGCCTCTCAGTTAGATACATTATTAAAAATGGTTCTCTAATATATTTTTTCCTGAAATAATTTTTAAAAGTTTTCTGAGTACCAGACACAGTATATAACAGGTAATTGATGAAGAGCCTGTATAATAGAATTAGCTAATTCTGTAGTATTTGTATTTTTTTTATTTAGCCCAACCTATTTTATCAGGATAATGCCACTTTTCCTTTATAGAAATTTTATATTCAAGGACATACTGTATAGATAGTATCTGTAATTTAATTCCAGAAAAATATTTGTTTTCTGACCTGACTTTTATCATTTCTTTTGATTAGTCAATTTAAACAATAAACACTACTAACATGTCTTCCATCTTGAAAGACTTTGCTACCAATATCAAATTCATAACCTTGCTTATACAATCTTCTTGTGCTTCCAAATTCAATTTTTGAAATTTTGCATTATGCTTATTTTAAGCCCTCTGAAGGCTTTAAAAAATAATAACTAAAAACCTTAAATGGATAAAGTAATGAAATATAAGAAATATCTTTAGAGGGAACTTTAGAAACATGATTTGTCTCTAGAAATTACACAGTTTGAAATTGAATCTCCAGTGAAAGTAGTAATCTTTAGAATTTATTCTTTGGTTGATTTAATTACTTAAAACATGAATTATCAAAAGAAATAAGAAGCCATTTTTATTTGTATTTTTGAATTTTATATATTTTACCTGGATATATTGTCTTAAAGATAAGACCATATTTCAGCAATAATTTTATTCTCTATTTTTCCACTTTTTTATTCATAAATTAAGAATAAAATGTGTAGTTTCACGCTACTGCTATAGTAAATTTCTACCTGAAGCTTCCAGTGTATTGATTAAAATAGAGCAGAGGATACATGGGATTCGAAACCTTCATAAGGAAATAGCTAGTAATAAATGTCCAATTTGATAGTATTTCCATATTAATCCATGCTCATCTCCATTTTTCAATGTCCTATTGAGTTATAGCTGAATATATATTTTCCCAAAGTCACTGCAAAAATCTCTCCTATCTCATATGCACTTCTGCAATATGATTTTACTTCTCCCCTATGAACAGGTAAAATTTTCCTTCCCTTGAATTTGGATTGACTTTAGTGATTATCACCAATAGAATGTGGCAGAAGTGACATTTTGAAACGTCCTAGGTTAGAACATAAGAAGTCTTGAGGTTTCCTCATTGTTATCTTGAAACAGTTCCTCTTCAGATACTCCCTGTAGGAACACAGACACATGAAATGTGAAGAATAAGCCGCATGAAGAGGCCATCTGTAGACACTCAGAGAACAGTTCTAGTTGAGCTCCCAGCAAAGAGCGAACAACAACCACTAGCCATCTGATTGATGTGTCTTAGAAAACCAGCATGCTACAGCATTCTGATAACTTCAGCTCCAGTTTCCATCTGATTCCAGCCCAATGCAAGAATTTTCTAAACAGCCAGACAACCCACAGAACCGTGAAAGATAATAACAAATTCGGCTAGGTATGGTGGTTCACATCTGTAATTCTAGCACTCTGGGAGGCTGAGGTGGGAGGATAGCTTGAGGCCACAAGTTTGAGACCATCCTAGCCAACATAGTGAGATCCCATCTCTACAAAAAATAAAATTAAAAAATTATTGTTTTTACCAATACGTTTTAGAATTTTTTGATATATATAGCAACAGATAACTAGAACAGTACTCTGTATATTATTTTCCCTTTATTTTTTATGTCTGTGTTAGTATGTGTGTGTGCACAGTACTAACACAGACATATATTTGACAGTGAGTCAAGAACTTTGAGCAAACCACATCTGATAAAATAATATATGACCCCTAGAAATGGGACCCAAGTCAATCCCCAACAGGGCTACCAATTGATTTTCAGTGGTATTATGTTATTATTACATTGTGTAGTACTTACCTCTTCAACAATTTTACAGAGTTCAAATGAAATTAAAATGAGTAAAGAAGGCTGTCACATTGACTATTGAAAAATAGGCAAAATGCAATTTTAGAGACCAGTCAGGATTTAACTTGTGGGTCTATATAAATATGCATATAGACTTCAGCTAAATAATTAAATAAACATTCTTTCATTTTTTTGGACATTGGCTCCTTCAGCTAATTTTAATGTGGTGACAGTTTCACTCATTTACTCAATTCACAGTTATTTGAGTTCCTCAGCCAATGCCTCTGTTCAGCCTTCAGTGAGATTTTCTTTAATTCTTGCTGGCTCTAGATTTCGGCTTATAAAATACAACATTGTGATTTGGCCAGCCCACCAGGAACAATCTGGGATTAATGACTGATCTAATTCTTAAATGTTTGTGCAAAGGGCTATTTTGGGAAATATGAGTATTTTCCTGAACAGCTGTAAAATTCTAATACTTCCCTGAATTATTTATATTTCTCAGAAAAAATGCACCATTTACTTTATTTTTAACTTTCAAATTTTAAAAGGAACTGTTTTCTCAGCATCCAAAATGTCAATGTCTCTAATCTGTGATTTTAAAATTGACAAGTGGGAATTTAGTTTTATTAAGAAGCTTATGAAGGAAAATAAGAAGTATTTTAGGATTGTAAGACTTTTCTCTTTGAATAACTGATATATATTTTCACAGTTTTACAAAATATTAATTGTTAATTGTATTATTATATGGGCTGGATCTTTTTTTTTTACCATGAGTTTACAAGCAGTAGAACAGGTGAAATGCTGTACACAGGTATATTTCTTTGACTATTTTCCTTTATTCTTTAAAATATTTCTCTTGAGAGGATAATAATGATAAATAAATGTAGTTTTAAAGGTAATCCCATTTAAGTAATTTTAGTGATTCTGGTGCAGTTTCTTTTTAAATAGGGTTTTGTGTTATTCCTTTCAAAAAAGATTCTCTCTGTCTTTTCGGCTGGATGGCTATTTATTTCTCAAGGAGCTGCTCCGAGAAGGAAAGGCAGGAAAAGTATAATTAAAGCATGAACTTCTTACTTGCCCTCAACTCAGGCTATTTACTTTAGTGCTTCTCATATCTAAGGTTTGGTTTTCCACTTTATTTAGGTCTTTTTTGTTTACATTTTTCAACTTCAAATTCCAAAATGAGTTCATTCTTATAAAATTTAACAAACTTTTTTTAAATCACATGATTCTCATTTAAGAATGTTGCTGTTGGTCCTGTTTTTCAAAGGTGTGAGGAGTAAAGTGAAAGAAAATGCTGTACCTCATCCTCCTTCATTAAAAAAAAAAAAACAGGTTTCCAATCAATGGCTGATTTTTAAGATTTCTTTTAGATCTAAATTTCAGTAATATTCTCAACACAGACAACTTCCTTTTCCCCATCCACTAGGACAAGGATTCTTGGAGACCGAAAAATTTCTTTCCTTCAAAATTTTCAAGGCAAGGTCTTACTCATTTCTACAGATCATTTAAAAATTTTAAATTAGATGTTCTGGAAGCAGGAAAATCAGGTAGTTGATTTCTAGAGACTTTGCCTCTGTAATTATGTATGAGCTTATTTTTGGCATACATATTATAAAAAGAAAATTTGCATTTATTTTGAAACATTCCAAGATGTTTAGAAATATGGAACTTTAAAGTGTTTCTCAAAGGAATAATAAATTGTCTTTTGCTTTCTAAATCTGTGAAGTATACTATATCTGGAACTCCAGTACAGTATCCCAGAATACCAGACCTTTTTTTTTTCCACCCAGTGTCTCACTTTTTTACTCAGGCTAGAGTGCACTGGCACAATCATAGCTCACTGCAGCCTCAACTCCTGGGCTCAAGCTATCCTCCCACTTCAGCCTCCTGAGTAGCTGAGACTACAGGAGTGCACCGCCACACCTGGCTACACTTTCTATTTTTGTAGAGCCAGGGTATCACTATGTTGCCCAGGCTGTTCTCAAACTCTTGGCCTCAGGCCATCCTCTCACCTTGGCCTCCCAAAGTGCTAGGATTATAGGCATAAGCCACCATGCCCAGCTAATTTTTCTCCTATAAATAATAAATTCTAGGTCACAAGATGAACTGGACCTATGAGAAGCAGAATTCCTGAGTATAAAAATTACATTTATTTTGCTTATAGAAAAAAGCAATAAAATGATATCAGAACATTAGAAAATCAAATTAAAGCCCCAGACTAACCTTTTGGTACCTCAAAATAAAATAGATGAATGGACCTACTCTCTGTCACTTTCCTGTTTTTGTAAAGCTAGGAAGAATGAATGAAAACATGTTTAAGATTTGCTTCATTGTTTCCTCTAAATCTACTGGTGCTGAAAATCACTTTTTCCATGTCTCTTCTGCTTTTGTACATATGGATGTACTTTGCAATTGGCAGAACAGCTCTTCTCATCTGTACCTGCTTCCATGGGTATATTTAGAAATAAAACAGAATATCAGTTTTTGTATGACACTCTTGTTCTTCAGAATACACTGTTACAGCCATGTGGATCAATTATCAACTTTGTTTACATAATATTTTCAGTTGTGGAAAAGGTTTTCTCTATTTTAAGATTCTTTTTTGTGGTCTTTTGAGGTTGCTACAAATAATTGTAGTCTAAATATGAAGATGGCACATTTTTAAGCAATATAAATGTACTCAAATGAAAATAATTTCAATTTTAGTCATTAATCTCATTTCTTATAATGGGCAGGCTGTGGTGACCACTTTAATTTTGAGAGAGTAAAACCAACTAAAGAACGCTGTAACTCAAGAAATCCCAAGAGTGTTTTTTATGTTAGATACTATCTAAAGAAAATCAATATTACATTAAGTGGTGTTAAATCTTTTATGATCCAGGAAAGCACTTTACTTGTCCAATTAATTAATAGTAAATTCAATAAAACAGTAAATCTGTAGAGAGTTGGTTACCACGAAAAGACTTAAAAGATGAACATTCTCACTTGGTGTTTTTTTTTGGTACCTCATTTGCCTTTAAATGATAAATTTAAGCGATATTTTATCATCAATATTAATACCTTAATATTATCAATACCTTTATTTAAATTAAAATGGCTCCACCAACACTGAGGGTACAGTGTCCATCTTTAGTGACTCATGGAGTACTGGGTTTGGACCATTGCGTCCAGTCTCTGACCTGCTGTATCATCCATGGTGCTGCTAACAAGAGTGGTGCCAATTATTACTACCTCCTGCCAGCTGCTCAACTGCATGTAGAGATGTGCTAATAATCCAGTGTGACACCAGATGAACATACATGAGTATAAAAGTAACATAAGCATATTGACTTATGAAATATTTAAGTATTCTGTGTAGGAAGAATTGAAAAAAATTAAAGTAACTATTTCAAGTTATTGTTTGATTCCATTTTTTTCTCTTTTAAGTGAGCCACAACATAGTACCTAGACCTAACTGTAGTAGAAAAATTTCTAAATGTGGCCACAAACACAATTTTGACATTGTGGAAAATGAAAATTAAAAAAAAACCCTTTTGGTGATTTTTTTTTTTTTTCCTCATCAGATTTTCTCTTACAAGATTTTTTCACATCAAGTGTAAGAAGTTTGAGAGGGTTATGAAGAGCAATCAGGTCTTCCCTTCTCAGGGAAGAATTCCCTTGAGAATAACTTGTCATAGGAAGAACACCTCCTACTGTTCAAGCAAGTAAACTAGTTTTAGGATTCGGGGGCTTGTAGGGTATGTAAACTGTCCAATACTTAGTGCCCACCATATTGGATGGCTTTTACATGGCAAGAGCAGCCTCTACAGGCAACAGCGTGAATTGACTTTTTTGTTAAGAACTAGCTTGACTTGAATTTAGCAGGTGTAATTGTGGAGAAGAAAACAGAAAGCACTATAGATGAAGGCAATGCAGGAAGACACCAGTTTTACTCAGTTGAGGAGATCATTGAAACATTTATCTGCATTATAATGTCAACCTTCATGACCTAGCTCAGGGTTCGCCTTTCTTTACTTTGAAATCTTTTTACTCCATTCTTTCAGTCTGAGCGGTTCGCCCCCACATTTCTCATGAGGAGCCACTCTGTACATGCATTTGTGATATAATCCATAAGCTGCTCATTCCGCATCATGAAGATCTATAATTAAACCTCTGACCTGTACCCAGCCTGTATGATACAGTGCATGTGCATGTATAACGCACATGCAATAATTTTATAGAATGAATGAATGACTGAGTGGATGAATGGAAGGGACAGAAAATTGACAGTGCCGTAGGTGCCCTGTTGAAGTATTGCTGAAATCTGAGTACCCCTGGAATCATCTCTTGCTCACTCCAGTTTCTTCCTGTTACCTTACTGGATATTTGTTTGCCTAGATTGACCTCTTTGAGACAGTTAAGATGAGAGACATAGTTCAATTTTGGTATATCTCCAGCACCTTCCTTTTAGATACATTTTTTATGTCCATGACATTTTGAAACTGTTTTATCTTTCCCTTCTCTTTAAAACTAATCACCAGTTATGGATAGATTGCTGTTTGCTTGGTATATAAGTCTTTTATTGCTGCCGTAACAAATGACCACAAACTGTAGTGCTTGAAACAACACAAATGTATTATCCTATTATTTTGTAAGTTGGAAGTCCATTGAAGGTCCTGCTGGACTGCAATCCAGGTGCTGGCAGGGCTGTGTTTCTCTATGATGACCCTAGAGGATAATCGTTTCCTCGCTCATGCAGGTATTAACGGAATTCAGTTCCATGCAGTTGAAGTCTGAGGACCCGGCTTTCTTGTTGACTCTCAGCTGGGGGCTTCCCTAAGGTCCTAGAGACCTCTCTCCAGTCCTTGAAAAGTCTTCTACATCTCAGAACCTGCAACATGGTGTAAAATCCTTCTCATGCTTCCATTTCTTCGACCTTCTGTCACTGCATCTCTCTCTCAGTGTAGCCAGGAAAGGTTCTCAGCCTTTAAGTACTTAGTCACTCCTGTGAGTAGGTCGTGCTTACCTGGATAATCCAGGATACGCTTTCCCCCTTAAGGTCCATAACCCTAATCACATCTTTACAATCCCATTCACCATGTGATATAACACATTCACAGGGAATAAGGCATAGGAATCTCTGAGGGACAATTATTTTGCCTGCCACATCTGGGACGTGCTAAGTGCTTTATGTGTATCCTTTAAGTTATCTCTATTTTGTCAGAAAAAAAATCAAGTTTTACAAAAGTTGGTGAACTGTCTGCATTACTATGAAATGACAGTCATGAATTAAACCCATGTCTTCTTGATTCTAAAGTCATATTGCTCTTAATTCCTATACCATGTGGTGTTGTGTGTGTATCCTATTATATATGTGCAACACACACACACACAACAGATTATTAGATAAGTGTTATTTGAAAAATCATATAGAAACAAGTAAAAAGTATAGTTTGTACCATTTCTTCTGGTAATCTTAATACAAATCAATTTTCTATGTTAGTAATATAGGACTCTGGGGAATTTGGCATCTTCCAAATTAATGGCAAGGCTACAAGAACTGAAAATCTTTGTTGGCCAATTTGTTAGTTTTCTAAGACTTCATTTTTAAAAGGTAATTATTTCACTGGTGAGCCGTGAAACTCTACCTTGACTGGAGACTACTAATGGTCATGAAGAAATTATACTGCTTTAATTTCTAAAATATGTTTTTAATTTCTAAAATATTAATTCACAAAACAATATGCTTATTTTATATGCTTAAATCTCTGATTTAGTGTTTTGAATTAAAAATTAAGTTTTAGGAGCGTAGCGTAAACAGAAGGGTAACGTGTGGTCCCTTTGGATGTTCCCTGTGGTTTATATATCGCAGCATGCGTATACAACTGCCCCACGCTCGTGTAAACACATATATATCTTTGCCTTAGCCCTTAACTCTGTTCTTTTTTCTGCTTCAGGCATTCTTTTTATATCCCACTTGTTTATTCTTTCTTAAAATGTGCTAACTATTAATAGCCACAGATATTTTTCTTAATTATACTATTTTGGTTTCATTTTCTCCGTGGTACTTGCTTTACAGATATCCTGGTGAAGTGAGCTAAGTATGCTACTCTGCCGAACTGCCCAATAAACCCAGATTTGAGCCTTGTTTCCATATCTTGCTTTCCTGAAGTCTGCTGTCATTGTGGGAGCATTGTTTATTTAGCACTCTTTTCTCTTTCTTGCAGAATCTTGATGCTCTGCACGACCACCTTGCTACTATCTACCCAGGTATGCGTGCACCTTCCTTTAGGTGCACTGATGCAGAAAAAGGCAAAGGACTCATTCTGCACTACTACTCAGAGAGAGAAGGACTTCAGGATATTGTCATTGGAATCATCAAAACGGTAGCTCAACAAATACATGGCACTGAAATAGACATGAAGGTAATGATTAGGAATGGAGACTTCTGAACACAGATGACATTTAGAATATATAAATGACACTTTTCAAACTTACCTGTAGTTATCACTGCTAGTGCACTTCACAGAAGTATATTTAAGCCAGAACAGTGGAAACACCAGCAATCTTCTATATTTGGGCTTGGAATACATTATACAGGATATTTTTTCGTTGTGGCAGCAGATTTTTTGTTCTAATTATACGTTGCTCAAGGCAACATGAAATTTAGTTTGCATTCCCTGTGAGCACACACCAGCTGGGAAGCAGAGGGATATATGGCTGACTGAACTGTGGGTTGCAGCATGCAAAGTATCCATAACATGTATAGTCAATTTCTAAGACTATACAAAAATTAGATATTCTACACACTCTTAGTTCTGAGTGACCATTTAAAGGTACTGATAACAGCGGTGGTACAACAGAGAAACACCATTTTTCTCTATCTCTAACCCATATAATCTCTCCCAGTCAGCTGTTTTTTGTGTGCTCAGCGTGTTCAGCCTCAAGAGCCATTTCGCAGTGGCCTTAAACTTTAGCCAAAATGGGGAGAGGGATCCCTTATTTTAACTTTTTCTTCTTTATAGAAAATCTAATAGGCAATTCTTTCTTAGATATCATAGTTATGTTCTAACACACACAGGGAGCCCCAAACTCTGAAGTGCAGTATTACACACATTGAAAATTGTAACATTTAAATTAATTATATGAGAAAAGTATCCCATATATTTAATCTAGTAATGCTGGTAATGTTACATTAGATTTTATGCTTTCTTTTTTTCAGTAGTTGGTGTCAATTCTTCCATGGCACTTGGTGATTCCCAGGTGCAGCATTAATTTTTCTCCTAGAAAGTGGGACCATGTATAATATGACACTGTTAAATTTAGAGATTTAAAAATTAAAATCTTAGTTGAAGGGTCAAAATTCATCCATGATTGGGAACTCACTGGGATTCAGTCAAAATATATGATTATTAAGTATTAATATGAAATGTCCAATTTCTTTAAGTACTAACTTTGACAGTTGGTATCTCTGACATTTCACTTTGACACTTCTTGTTTTATTTTTATTGTGAAGGTACATCCTCAGTCTTTCAAACACATGTTTTGGCTTGTGATTACCTTTTATCTTTCCATTTTGTTAGAGCAATTTTCGTGAAACTACGGATAAGTCAAAAATTCATGTTATTTTCAAATAGGAGTTCTGTCATAGAATCAATGCAGCGAAGACAGCTTGAAATATCAACAAAGTGTTTGAGAAGGATGTGGCTAATGAATGCACACTATGTCGATGGTTTGAGAAGTTCCTTTCTGGTGTTGTTTTGTTTTGTTTTGTTTTGTTTTGTTTTGTTTTGTTTTGAGACACAGTCTAGGTCTGTTGCCCTGGGTAAAAAGTGCAGTGGTGTCATTCTAGCTTACTGCAATCTGTAACTCCTGGGTTCAAGTGGTCCTCCTACTGCAGCCTCCCGAGTAGCTGGGACTATAGGCACCCATCAGGATGACAGGCTAATTTTTCTATTCTTAGTAGAGATGGGGTCTCCCTCTTGTTCAGGCTGGTCTCTAGCTCCTGAGCTCAAGTGATCCTCCTGCCTTGGCCTCCCAGAGTGCTAGGATTACAGGCGTGAGCCACTGTGCCCAACCTGTTTTGGAGATTTTAATCTTACAAATACCCATCTGGGCGACCTGAGACCAAGGCAGGTAATGATGAGCTGAAAGCTGCTAATTCACATGTAAGTTGAGATGGATTCGCTTCCACTACAGCTTTCAGGTCATCATTATCCGCCTTGGTCTCAGGTCACCCACATGGCTCATTTTCTAGATTAAAATCACCAGTACAGAACTTCTCAAACCATCCATGTCCTGTTCATTCATCAGCCACATCCTTCCCAAGGACTTCATTGATATTTCCAGCTGTCTGTGTTGCATTGGTTCCAGGACGGAACTCCTATTCTAAAAATAACATGAATTTTTGACTTATCCACGGTTTCACAAAAATTGCTCTAAAAAATTTGAAAGATAATCACAAGACAAAATATGCCTTTGAAAGACTGAGGATGTACCTTCAGAATAAACAAAAAACAAGAAGTATCAAAGTGAAATGTAATAGCTATCAACTGTCAAACTTAGTACTTAAGGAAATCAGACATTTCATATTTAATGACCTGTCTTTTGTCTTCGTTTTTCTTCACAGGTTTTTTTTTATTTTTATATTCAAAATTTTTTTGTTTGTTTTGTTTGTTTTGTTTCTTTGGAATTGCCCTGTTTATTGTTATACTAGCTTTGTGGAATTGTGGTTTGGTATTTGTCTTTAATTTTGGAAAATTCTCAGACATTATTTATCCAAATATTTCTTCTCCTCCATTCTCTCATTTTTCTGTTCTTGCATTTCACTTATGTATTTATAACACCTTTGAAAATTGTCCCACAATTATTGGATGCTTGTTGAGCTTTCTCTTTTCTCTTTGTATTTCGGTTTCTGAAATTTCTGTTGACCTGTCTTCTGTATCACTGATTCTTTCCTCTACCGTATCAGGTCTACTGAGAGATTCATTAGAAACATTCTTTTTTTCCTTCCCGATGTTGTTCTTTCCAGCATTTCTTTTTGTCTTTTTCTTACAATTTTTTTTCTCTCTATTTATGTTACCTAACTGTTCATGCATGTTATCTAATTTTTCCATTAGAGACCTTAACATATTAACCAGTTATTTTAAATGACATATCTGATAATTCCAACATCTGTGTCATATCTTTGTCCGATTTTGATAATTGTTATACTTTTTCAGAATGTGTTTTCCTTGCCATTAACTATGTCTTATAATTTGTCATTATTGTTGAAAGCTATTGATGTTGCCTAATAGGAAAAATGTGACTTCAGTGTGAGATTCCATTTTAATTTGACTAGGAGTCAGGCTCTGTCTGAAGTTTGCTGTACCTACAGGGGCCAGAGGCTTCAAATTCCTCCGGTGTTTTTTTTGTCTCACATTGGCTTTGGACTTCTTTAAATATTCCTCTTTAGAGAGTAATCCTTCAACTGTAATCCTTGATATTATCCTGGAATCATCTTGGTATGGTGGAAAACTGTAAGAGAGAGGAATCACTCTGAAATCTTCTGATTAAATCCCATCATTTAAATGAAGCTATGTAACAGGCCTGTGACTATTACAAGTTTTTCTCAATCACTACTGCTCATTTTCTCCATTCCCTCTGCTCTCTTCCTTGACAACAGCATTCTCAATCTATTCCCTTGGTGCCCTGACCCATACTGACTATTCCTTTTCTCCCTTAGGTAACAAAAGAAGGCTAGAGACGGTTGGAGTGGGAGGAATATGCTTCCCCCAGTTAAAATAATGATCTGTCAGTTTTTTTTCTGGGAGAGACGGCTCTGGGCATTAGTCACTTCCCTTCCCCTGAGGCAGTTAGACGGTAGCTTTCTCATCTCTCCACTAGGAGAACATACTGGGATTCAGTATGTCAAAATTTTAACCTTGACTTTGTCCTCAGGAGTTTCTCATTCTCAAGCTAAAATCCTCATGCAACCTCAAGCAATATGTCAAAGTTACCATTTAAGTTTTCTCACCAGTGTATTGTTCCAACAGCATCTGTTCCAGGTAAGAAAATCTCTGTTTTCTCCCTGAGCATATCTGTACAGATTTTGGTGTAATGGTTTGCCCTCTGATGGGCACGTAGAACTATTAAGTTTGTCCATCTTTTTTTTTTTTTGTAGAGATGGAGTGATGAGTGGTATGCTCGTTACATATCAGCTCTGAAAATGAAAGTCTTCTTTATAGATTTTTCAATTTTAACATTTATAGGATGGAATATGATTATGGATAGTAATGAAAAAACTCAGTTTAGTAGTTACCAAATATATTTTATTTAAAATATTTTTATGTAACAAAGATTTAAAAATCTTCTTGAAAATAGATTTGGTAAAATTAATTATTTTCCTAATATAACAGTTGAATCCTGACTCTCTTATGGCTGTTTTAAGTTAAATGGCAATAGAGTGCATATCTTCCACTGAGTTGAAGTTGTTGCAGAACATATAGACTTATGCAGTTTGCTTTTCTCTTACAGATCCACAGTCCCATTCCTGGCCACAGAACGCTGACATAGCAGAATGTTTCTTGAATTTACTAGATTCTTCAAGGTATTATACTCTTTTAGGTATTTTCCTGAGAAATAGAAATGCCTATTTTTGTTTTAGAGAAATCTTATAAAATCCTAGATTCATATCATTCTACTTAGGGACTAGAGAGAGGAAGGCAGATTTTATAGCTACAAAAATACTTTTTTCAAATGCCAGTGATGACATTTGCTTCTCTCCTACAGACATATTTGGTGATAAATATGATTATTTTTGTAAAGCACTTTGAGTTCCTTGAGAAAAAAAATCCATGATATTACCTTGTTACTTTTATTTAGTCATGAAACAAGAGTCAGTTTAGCCTAGAATTCAAGAAATTTTCCTGGAGGTTAATAGTAAAGCAAATTTGGGGGTGGGAGGAGCTGACTAAAAGGAGAGAAAATGTCTTTTATGTGGAAAAAATGGTTGTTTACCATCAGAGGAGTAAAAAATAAATATATCAAGGAATCAAGAAACAGCACGATGTTTCCTAGGAACAAGAAGTTTCTGTTTACGAGAGCATAAAGGAGCAGGCAGAAAGGGTGTGTAGTCACAGATCATTCATGAAAGCTTTATGGGAAATATTAAGGAATTTGAATTCCATTTGGTAGGCAAAGTGGACTTTTTGCTGGCAAAATGGAGCTTTTGTCAAAGTTGATGTAACAGATAATGAGGGTTTGAAGGATCATAGTGGAAATAGGAGAAGAAAAGGGGCAAGTGTGTCAAGAAAATATTGGAGCCACATTGGCATGATTTCATTTTTAAGTATAAAAGTTAAAGGAAAAGTAGAAATCTAGGTCTGGTGATTGAGTTGATGGTGCTGATATTTTCGGAAAGAGAAAAAAATAATGGGGGGTGCAATGGACTGAATGTTTATGTCTCCCAAAATCATATATTGAAATCCTAATCCCCAAGGTGACAGCATTAAGAGGGACTCTTGGGAGATGATGAGGTCTTAGAGCAGAGCCCCTGTGAATGGGATTACAGCCCTTATAGCAGAGGCCCCAGAGAGCTCAGTTACCCCTTCCAGCATGAGAGGACACAGTGAGAAGGCACCATCTATATGGGAGGAGGCCCTCATCAGACACTGATTCTGCCAGTGCCTTCAGCTTGGATTTCTCAACCTCCAGAAAAATGAAAGAAAAATTTTTGTTTTTATAAGCACAGTTTCTGGGATTTTATTATAGCAGAGAGGGAATACATTTGCAATGGGGTGAAAATGGTAAAGAAGGTAGAGGCCTAGTCTGGTATTATCTGGATGGGGACTTTATTTTCTGTAGTATATTTATAGTCAACAACATAATGCTTCTTATAAAAACTACAAGAGTGATTATAGAGAGGAAAGAGCTAAGATAAGGACTCCAAAGAATATCGGCAATTAATTAACAGGAAAAAAAAGTCAAAGAAAAAGATGGAATACTAATGTGGAATGGGGAAGCAAAGTGAACAGTGTCACAGAATCCAAGTGGACAAACTAACTATTTTCAGGCAAAATAAGTGGTCAAAAATATTGAACGCAGTGAGTTAGAGATGAAATATGAAATTCTCATTGTTCTTGGAAGTGGAGAATTTATTGGCAATCTTTTCCAAAGTAAGTCTGATGGAGTCAGGGAGAATTATGCAGATGTTAGTGGATTAAGAAATAAATGGGCATCTACCCAAAAGAACAAAAGACATTCTATAAAAAAGATATCTCCACTTGAATGTTTATAGTGGCACAAATCACAATTGCAAAGATGTGGAAACAACCCAAGTTGATGTGCCCATCAATACATGAGTGGATTAATCAAATGTGGTATATGCATACCGTGGAGTACAATTCAGCTATAAGAAACAATGGTGATATAGAACCTCTTGTATTTTCCTGGATAGAGCTGGATCCCATTCTACTAAGTGAAGTATCCCAAGAATGGAGGAATAAGCATCACATGTACTCACCAGAAAATTGGTTTCATTGATCAACATCTAAGTGCACATATAAGAATAACATTTATTGGGCGTGGGGCAGAGGGGAGGGGGGAGGAGAGGATGGGTATGTACACACATAATGAGTGCGATGTGCACCATCTGGGGGTTGGACATGCATGAAGCTCTGACTGGGGGTGGGTGGGCAAGGACAATGCAACCTAAACATTAGTACCCCCATAATATGCAGAAATAAAAAAAAAGAAAGAAATGAAAAATGATGATGAAGGCACCATAACAATATGGAGAAATTTAGTTTCAAAATTAAAATTGCACATGCACATATTTGCAACGGAAAGAGAGAATACTGTAAGTGGGTGAAGAAAATATAGGGGAGGGGTGTGTACACATTGTCATGAGAAAGACTCAAGCAGTATCAAAAATACGATGCAGATGTGGAAAATATGTAAGAAGAGCGGGGATATAGCGATACTCTTCCTGAGACTCTGGCTAATTAGTTAGCTCTATGTGCAGATATGTGTGTAGGATTGGGATGGTGTGGAAGGCTAACCAAGAATTGCAGAGATCATACTTCATAATTTTCATAATCTTTTTGTTCTACATCTGAAGGGCAAATTTTCAATTCAGACAATTCTGTAAATATCTAAAAGTGTTTTCATTTAAGTAATTGTTTATCTACCTTCTTTACAGAAGCCTATGATATGTTAGTGGCCTGCCATTCAGAAAACAAACAAATTTAAAACAAAAAGAAACAAGCAAAAAAACCAAGCAAACCTGTGTCCTCTGTAGCATACTGAAAATAAATCCTATAGTGTTTGGAACTTTATGGACCATTTTGGAGTTGCAATACCTTAGGTAAAACTATAACCACATGTGAACCTTTGAACTTAATCATTGGAAAAAGACAGAAAATAAGAGAGGCTTGCACATTTGCTCTTCTGTTTCTTATCCACTCCATTTTTCTTTTTGCATCTTGACAAGGCTCAGGTAAAGGGCAGCAGCTGCTCTGGGAAGTGCTAGACCAGCTTGTACACAGACGCTTCTTACCCATTGTGAGTGAAATTGACTGGAATCATGCAATCTTTATCAATTTCCCACTCGGTAGAAATCAGTTGTTCTAGGCAAGGGGGCTGCACTGCATTTGCTCTGCAGCTGGTAGTCCCATGGAGCTAAGGAGGAGGGAGAACAGGAGATGTCCTGCTGCTAGCGAATGATTTGCTCTGGGTGGGTGTGCTCACCTGATTTTGAGACTGGAATCAACCTCTAAGTAAAGAGAGCAGCAGAGGCTCTGGCTGAATTGAAGGAAATGAACAGTTTCTTGTTTTAATCCTCAAGCTCCATTCTAACTCATAACTAATGAACTAGTATCATGCACAGCAGTACTATCTTCCAAAGGCGGCAATTATATAAGAATAGCATTCCAAACTTGGTAATTCTGTCACTGGCTGGCATACAGGCTGTTAGTGTGGGAAGAAGATTTTCACACAGATGTTAGCTAGAAAAATAGATGGGTGGAAGTAACTGTATCTTACTGGGATTACAATAGGAGAGGACAAAGATTTAAATTTAAAAGCTTTAAACCAATGCACGAAATGATTCATGCTAAAGATATTTTTTTTCTTTGTGTGACTCATGAGACTTTTAAATAGGTAGATTTCAGTTAAAAGCACAAATGGGGGTGATTTTAGTAACTAGCATAGTGTGGTCACCAATAAATTTGACTTGGAATTTCCTATGGACCTTATCACAGAGCAGATTCTTAGACTACACCTCTGTGATTCTAATCGGTAATTATGGGTGAGGCACAAAATCAGACATATATAACAGGCGATTCTCTTGCACAATAAAGTTAAGAACCACCAGCATATACTGACCTTGGTAAGTGACAAAGAGGTAACATAATTATGTAGAGAGAATTCAAAGGCATTTTCATTTTAAGTGTTATTTTCTTTTAACTAACATCAGTTAAATAAACCCTAATGTGGAAAAGAAATATGAAGTGAAAATTATATAGATAAAGAACAATCATCTGAGAATTTTAGCTACCATCTGAATAGCAGAAATTGATGTTTCTTTTTGCACAGACAGTACACCTGAGACAAACATTTGAAGCTATCTGGTAATTGCTACCGACCTGTTTGAGTGTCTTAGAGCTTAGACGGGAAACACACTCACTGGAGAAGGCTCAAGTATCTTCCTGAAGTCATGAGACTACCTCAAGTTGTACATCATTACTTTGGCACACAGATGACAAATATGTGGCTCAAGAAGTGCCACTCTCTTTCTTGAACTACTGGCATTGCTCCTTAATTACAGCAATCCCACCCCTACCCACCATGCCCAACCCAAGTTCTGACTTTGCTTCAGAATCCTTGTCAACATGACTTTTTATTTTCTCAATCCCCAAATTACAGGTAACCACAAATGAATGAATAAGTTATCTCATGGAAAACAGTTTCCTCTTAGTTTAATAGCATGTATCAGATAAAAGACAATAATTAATCATCAAAAAAGAAGTTTTGCAGGGTGCATGGACATGCATTAGCCTTTATTTGCTTAGTTTGAAAAAGTTACCTATTGACTAATACCTCACCTCACAATGACAGTTACCTTGACTTTATTATAGTCTTGAAAAAAGAAATTCATGGGTTTCATATGCAATTTGCTTATACAAAAAGTTATATAATCAAGGAAGTAAAGATGTTATTCAAAATATCTCCATTGTTTCAATTAGTTCCTAGAAAATTAATTCACAAAAAATATTCTTCAGCAAACTGAGCCTAAAATTTATAATCTAATCAGTTTAAGAGACAGTCTTTAATTAACTTAGCTAGAACAAAGAAGAGTACACATGACTAGACTCTACCTTCAAAATGTTCAGATATTTGTTGTCTTATTAAACTAACATTGTTGGTGAATGTGCACCCCCGCCCCTACTATATGCACAATCAAAGGAAGAGTTTACATGTTGAAATAAACAAACATTATAATGTACATAATGAACCTTCTGTATCAGTGAACAGGAAAACAAAGCAGAGACAATAAATTGTTAATCAATCTTTCTCTTTTGAGAGGTTATTTATTGATACCTGGTTTTCCAAATATTAGCATGCCCACACAGAGTAGTTTCACTGAGGAAAAGAAAGGAAAGAGGATGACTTTGATGCAATTTTCTGTCTTGTGTAACTGCTACCATAATTTCCGAATCCCTAAAAGCATTAGGAAGAGAACATATAAAAGCAAATGAAAAAGAGTGACAGATTGTCATACATCTTTTTAGCCCTAAAATATGTAAAATCTCCCAAAACAAGAATCTGTACTTCACGCTACTATGCTGTCTCAGGTTCTGTAATAATCCCTTGTCCCATCTGCTTTAGTTCAATTGCACCTACATCCAGATCAACCTGATCACTTTCTTCGTCCCCACATCTTACATTCATAATCTCTCAGTATTTACACAGTAACATTTAATTACTCATTCTCTCGTACCAGTCTCTTAGTTCCTTAAGGATATGGTTCAAATTTTATTCATTTGATATCCTCAACATCTAGTGTGATGTGTATATATCACCAAGTTAATAAAATTTTGTTGAAGAAATAATAAAAACAATTTCAAAAAAGAGTGCTGAATGTTAACAAGACATTTCGTATCTTTTAAAAATATAGATTATCTCCCCACAAATCCTTTTTCGTCTCTAGGCTTTACAAATTATGACAGTCTTCAGGGATTAGGAGTACAGAATTGTACACTCATAACACTTATGTTTCAATTATAAAACAAGGAGTCTTTGTTCAAACTATGCTCTACATGGATTTTGTTGAATTTATTTAAATCTGGATCTGCTACAATTAACATTAGACTTTTAACAGTTTGCCATTCATTGTTGAACAGGAAGGAATTAATGGATGAATCTTTTTAATTAAAAATAAATACTACCTAAGTAATTGTAGCTTGTTTTACAACACAAGAATATTTCGAGGCTTAGTATTTGTCAATTACTAAAAATAGGAGGCAAGAATTACACTAAAATAAAATAAACAAATTTAGAAAAAATATCTTGAATTCATAACATATTTTTACTATCTATGCCTCACAACTTAAGTACTTGCTATAAGCTCTGAAAGAAATCTGTGTTCTTTGAATAGGAGGCAAAAAAGTAGCACAGATAAAAATATATTTAAATAGATGGTAATGACTTGAGCTTTGCAGTCTATCCCATGTTAGTTTACAAAATGCACTTTGCTTTTCACTCTAATATTATATACCTTCCATTAACACTATTAGTAAAGGATTGCCACACTTACAAGTGAAAGTTGTATCAAGTTTTCTAATCTGTATTTTTTTTTACTCCAACTCATCTTTGTGTCATTTAAAATTTCATAATGCTTTTGACTTTTTGAGATGTCTAACACTTTTTGAGGCTGGCATTTTCCATCTTTTTAATCTCGCCTGTCATATATTAAAATTACAGAAAAGAATAGAACCTGTAATGATAAAAGAAATCAGCCAAGCATTTCCCAGGGATATTCTAGAGCAGAAACAGGAATATAATGTGTCTAAAGAGAGAGTGTTCTATTTTAGAAAATTCACTTGCAATACAACACCACTTTTAGATACCCTATTTTTCTTCTTTCATACATTATGATCAAAGATGGAGAAACAGGAATAATTAAGTGAATATAAATTTATTCTACTGAAAGAATAATTCATAAAGAGATAGTTTACCTTCAAAGAGAAAAATGCATCAAGGTATAAGGTGACCACTTCATCATGAAAGTGTGAAAATAAACAATATGACAAAATTACTGAGATGAGAGACACAAGTTTCTCACTTCTTATTATTAGTTGAGAATGTGCTTTTATTTTGGGGAGACTTTATTAAACAGAAATTTACATGAACCTCTGCTGAACCTCTGTAATAGGTATAAAATGGCAAGTGAAGGGCTCTGTGGTAGCAGATTGGGACTGGAAAAAGATCCCATTAAAAACAAAAAAGGAAAAAAGTTTCTTAATTATACAAACATTACATTGTAAATCAAAGACTATATAAAATAAATTATAATTGAGTATATATGATTATATATTTAGAAAATGAGTCATATTGAGACTTGAATAAAAATTAGCTATATTAAAAATATAAACCTATTAAAATGCTAAGCAAAAATTTCAGTTTCTCTTTTATTTTTAAAGAAATTTATATTCCATATTAATTCTAAATTCACAGCTATTATAGACATATCAAAGTTATCAGGTGAATAATTGGGATTTTCATGATTACCATGAGATTTAAGCATTGTAATATGACTAACGTGATTAACAGGTCAGATAGAATGTTATTAGATCAGAATAAGTGTGTTGGGTTTTCTGATATTCACTAGAATTATATAAAATCTTAGAAGTATACATGGATTGAAAGATAAATTAAAGGAGTATAACTCTATTACATCAGTGATTAATTCATTAGATCAACTATATATACTTGAAACATTTTCTTTAAGACTGGTTTATAAACTATCTTATGCCTGTGTAGAAATACAATAATAGAAAATTAACTAATTTTTGCTCTCATTCTGAGACACATCTGTTAAAAGATAATCCGTGTTTATTAGCAATACATATTTATGTAGAAAATAATAATAACCATACATCTTGAAGTTAAGAACTAAATACATTTTTTGTCTTCCTTCATCATACTTAACATAGTGCCTGACAAGAAGTCAATGTATAATATATATTTGGAGAATAAATGAAAGAATAAAATGATAATTTTAATAGGCTTTTAAAATTAAGCATGTAGGATTTCTATTTCCATCTGGCATGTAAGGAACTTAGAACTTCTCATTTTATTCTAAAAACAAATAAAAAAAGCTGAACAAACCGGAAAATCAATACTTCTTAGATTCAACAGAGAAATGAGTCCATTGGGAAAACTGCTGCTCCCATAATCAGAAAGACAGACAGGTGAACACAGAGAATCACACTTATTGGAACAGAAACTTATGAGTAGAAACTTCCCTGAGACTCAGTAACAGGGCAGGAAAACTTGAACTACAGCTGATGAATTCATGCTGCCATCTCAGCATGGCAAGTATGAAAACGAAAAATGAAGGAGGACCCAGTCATAAGGGGACTCCCACACTTTCATGAGTTTTCCCTCCGGGAACTTGACCAGGTTCTCACAGTGAATATGAGAGAAAAATTCCCTCCTGCTTCTGGCAGGGAAACAGGAAAAGGATGAAAATATACTAGAGCATTATGTTCTACTTAACAAGGTCTGCCCTCAAGAGAAACTATTTTACCTGTGATGAACTTAGTGTTCTGTTGTTGTTGTTTTTAATCAGAGTCTTACTGTCCTGGGGGAAGAAAAACATCCAATGCCTGCTCCCTCTAGCCATCCTGCTCTACTTAAAGGGAGGGGGTGGAAATCAAAAAGAAATGCTAGAGATAAAAAACACTGTAACAGAAATGAGGAATGCATTTGACGGGCTCATTAGTAGACTGCTTATGGCTAAGGAAAGAATCTCTCGAGCTTGAGGATATGTCAACAGAAACTTCCAAAACAAAGAGAAAAATGACCAGAAAAAAAATAGAACAGAATTTCCCAAAACTGTGAAATAAGTAAAAATATTGTAACATATGAATAATAGAAATACCGTGAAGAGAAGAAAGAGAGAAAGGGATAGAAGAAATATTTGAAAGAATAATAACAGAGAGTTTCACCCAAATTAATGTTAAGCAGCAAACCATAGATCCAGGGAGATTAGGGAACACCAGGAAAAATAAATGCCAAAACAAACTACACTAAAGCATATCACATTCAAATTGCAGAAAATCAAAGATAAATAAAAAATTTTGAAAAAAGCTAAGGGAGAAAAAAAATACCTTACCTATAAAAGAGCAAAGATAAGAATTATATCTGAATTTCTTCTCTGAAATTATGCACTAAGAGAGTGGAATAAAAATGTAAAGTGTTGATGGGAAAAAAACCCACCAACCTAGAATTCCATACCCTGCAAAATTATTCTTCAAAAGTGAAGTAGAATAAAGAACTTCTTACACAAACAGAAATGAGGGAAACAGAAAATGAGGGAATTGGTTGCCAGTTTACCTGAACTGCAAGAAATGTTAAATGTTCTTTAGAAAGAAGGAAAATGATATAGATCTGAAAGTCAAATCTACACAAAGGAAGAACATCAGAAAAAGAATAAATAAAAGTACAATGAAAACTTTTATTTCTTATTTTTAGTTGATCTAGCAGGTAACAGTTTGATCAAAATAATATCAACAATGTATTTGGTTATGCGTACTTGTATATACATGCTTAGATATGCTTATGTATGACTTAAGGAATAACAGTAATGTTACAAGAAATAGAAAAGAAGAATTAGCATGTTGTTATTATTAATATAAGGTATTTTTAATACCTGTAAAATGGTACAGTATCATATGAAAGTAGATTTGGATTAGCTGTGTATGTATATTGCAAACTTTAGAGAACCACTAAAAAAAGTTTAGAAAAAATGTAACCAATATTCTGAGGAAAGAAAGAAAATAGACTCATGTAGGATTCTCAATTAAAAACATAAAAGACAGAAAAACAATGGAAGAGAAAACTAAGAACAAAGAACAAGGGCAACAAATAGAAAGCAGTAACACATATGGCAGATGTAAATCCAACTACATAAAGAATCACTTTAAATATCAATGGCATAAATACACCAATTAAAAGACAGATTGTTACAGTGGAACAAAAAACAAGATCCAACTCCATGCTGTCTACCAGAAACCAACTTTAAATATCAAGATGTGTATAAATTAAAAGTAAAGGGAAAGAGAAAGATATACTATGCTAACGCCAGTCAAAAGAAAGCAGTAATAGCTACAGTAATTTCAGATAGAGCAAACTTCAAAATGAAGAATGTTATCAGGGATAAATAAGGACATTACCTAATGATAAAGGGGTGACTTCTCCAAGAAGACATAGCAATACTTGATGTTTATGTGTCTAGCAACAGAGCATCAAACTACATGAGTCAAAAATGATAGAGCTAAGGGGAGAAATAGAAAAATTTACTCTCATAAATTCAGTGTCATAGTTGAAGAAATAAACACCACTCTAATGGAAATAGACAGATCCAGCTAGCAAAAAATCAATAAGGACATAGTTGAACTCAACAATGTTATCAATCAACTGAGTATAATTGACATCTATAGACTACTTCGTCTAAAAATAGCAGAATACACATTTTTTGAACCTAAAATTGCTCTAAAAATAAAGTATGTTTAAAGAAGTAAACATGTAGGCATTTGCTAAAAATACCCTTTTGATCTATGCAGAAATTCACCACCTCCCTTCCATCAGTAGAAATGAAGCATATGTAACCTAGCTAAATTCAAAGTCAAAATAAATATCTCAGAGAAAAAGAGGCAAAGCAATAACAGAAAGTCAAAGCCTCAGACCAATAGTCAGTCAGAAGTTTAGAGGTAGAAAGAGATAGAGGTACTGGAGAATTTTTTTATTAGTTAGAGGGATAGCCCTGGAATTCAGGGTGGGGGGATGCTATTAGAACACCTTTCTCATAATCAAAGACTAAATTGCTACAGGCACCTGTAGCCTCTACTACATGTTTATTAGATATTTATTAAGAATTAGGGCAAAAACTTATTTATGTCCTAGATCAATTTACCCTATGGCTCTAGGACATGACATGAAATATATTCATAAGGGAATAGGCTGTGCTACCAATGAAAAGTCCAGTTCTGACTGGGAACTCAAGTGGGCTGAGTGGAGTCCAACAGGTGCCAACATAGATATTTCCTCCCACCCTCTCTTTCATAATAAGCTTGAAAAAGGGAGTTGCAAACAAATGAGGAAAGCTATGTCATGAGACAATCATCAATTAGGAGAATCCACTTTTAATTGTGGAAAGATATATATTAGAAAAATCTCCTAAAAATAAAGTCATTATATTTTAAATACCTAAAAGTGAAAAATGAGATAATAGCATTTATATAATAAGCCTAAAAAGTTATGAAATAAATATTTGTGGATATAAATCAATAATAAAGTAGAACAGAAAAGAGAATATCAATTTGGGGAGAGAAATTAAAATAGATATTGAAATAAAAATAGAAAACTCACAAATAGTACATGTTATAACTCACATAAAAAGAGAATTAGAGAATTGAAAGAATATATTATACTAAGGTATTGATTCAGTACACCACAAATGTTAATGACATAGACAATATGAAAAATAAGTTAGGAAATAAAAAGAATAAATTGAGAATCACTAACATATACCTAAATGAATAATCTGAATTAAAGACTAGAAGAAATATCAGAGAAGCAAAATTAGACAAAATTATGTTTGGGAATTTTTGGATTAAAAAAATGATTCTTTAAATTGAAAAAAATCGCATCTAGTTCCCAGCAAGATAATTAGAAATAAAACCGCACAAGTATATATCACTGTGAACTTTCAGAACATCAAGAAAAAAAAGAAAACCTTATAAGCTACCTGAGAGAAAGATGCAAATACTTAGGTTAAAAATGACAATTGGACAACAAACTTTTCATCAGCAACCACTGAAGCAAAAATAAATAAGTAAATAGACATTTTAAAGTGTGGAAGAAAATATCTAGACTTCTATATCTTGATAAAATTGTATATATAATTTTATTTATATAGGTATAATATATAATTACATGATTTATTATATGTAATAAATGTATATTATTAGAGATGAAATATATTTTTATACTTTATATGATACATATTTTTGTATATAATAAATTTTACATATAACATACATAAATTTTATATAATAAATACATTACATATATGTATATATTATTATAATTATATATAATTTTTTCTTTAATAATAAGATAAATATATGGGTACCCAATCCAAAGATCACTATTAAAAGAAACACTAAAGTTTATTCTTCATGAAAAATAAAAATCTCCCTCAGAGAAGGAGTGGGATGCAAGAAGAAATGGTGAGCAATATTTCAGTAAACTATTTTGGCTAATTTAGTTGACAATTAATTAAAATACATTTATAACTTTTTAACTCAAAAACAAGATTGACTTAAAATTCTAAATAACAGAAAAAGATGGATATAAGAGAGCGCATTGAAAAGTGATCAAATATTCTGACATTTTTGTGTTGTTGGAAAGACAGATGAGAAGGTGAGACTAAATAGCTTTCATTTTCCGTGGACATGCTTAGCAGTTCTTCTGGTCTAGGCTGGCTTGACTAGGCTGTAAGATCCAGGAAATCCTCCCTTACATGTCTAAGCCTCTGCTGGGATACTTAGAGACTCTTTGCCAGATCTAGTATGTTCTAAGAGAATAACGTGGGCTGATTCACTTGGAAGCAAAATGTTTCTCAGCAGCAAAAGGAACTTGCTTAGCCTGCCTGCATTCCCAGTCAGAACCAGATCTTGTATTGGTAGCACAGGCTTATTTTCTTATCACCATGGTTCAAATCATGTCTTGGAACCATTGTGTAAATTGACCTAGGACATGATTAAGTGTTTACCCTAATTCTTAACAGATATCTAATAAGCATACATACAGGTACTTTTCAAGCTTCCTCTTGCATCTCCTTTACTATAGTACAATAAGCCCAAACAAGTCACTATTCATGTCAAGAGTCACTGTTGCAAGAAACTACAAAGGAGGGTGAACAAATGGAGGGTCATTCTTCAACAATATAACACAATTAGAAAAATAGGATGCTAAATGTATTTGTTAACAAATTAATGATAACATGAAAAGTAAATGAATCCATGATGCAACTTTTAGACCAGTGGGAGGAGAAGGAAAAAGGGAGGGAGAAAAAAGAAGTTTAATGAATCTAAAATAAGGTAGGGATGTTGGTGAAAGAGGGCAGAGAAAAAGCACAGAACACACAGAAAAGATAATCAAAATAAGTCGGAATACATCAGCTACCAAATAAGTGTACATAAATGATACAGTCTTTTAAAAACATTATTCTTTGAAAAAAAGATTTTGCTTTCAAGAGGACCACAAAACAAAATCACAGAGGATGTGTGTAAATTGGAGATAGCAAATTTTCATTAAGCAATAGTAAAAAAGAGGCAAAAATATTATTTTTAGCAAATTAGATTTTTAGATCAATTTATTAACAGTACAAAGAGGGTCATTACACAATGATGAAAGAAGCAATCTAATCAAAATATAAACTAATTATGAATGTTTGATGTTTTAACAGCATATGCTCAAAATGAAAAACAAACAGAATTACAAGATGCAAAATAATCTATGATTATATACAGATAGTTCATGTCTGAATCTCAAAAAACAAATCATCTCAAAAAATTAATACAGCAAATAGACGTAAGAAGTAACAATACTATGAAGATTTCAAGAACATGACGAATTTGATTTAGAAAAATATATAAAGAAGTATACACCATCACAATAGGGAAAATGCATTATTTTTGAGTCCACATGGAGCATTTACCAAATTTCTCATATTTTTCCAATCAAAGGACGTTTCTATGGATTCCACAGAACATGTAAATATACAAACCATATTTTCTGATCATAACACAAATTATCAGTCAATAGTGAAAAGACAGTTTAAAAGTTTATATTTCCAAATACTTTAAAACCTTCTAAATATTACATAGCTTAATAAAGATATTATTGTGGAAAGTAGAAACTATTTATAACTCAAGTGACAGAACATTTGTGATAATGGTACTTTAAAATGAATTAATATTTATTTTTATTCAAGGAACAAAAATGAACAAAGTTTGAAAATAATTTACATAAGTGATACAATTCTTAAACCACACACACACACACACACACACACACACACACACACACGTGCACGCGCGCACACACACAAAAGCCAAGTAATCGATTTGAATCAAAATGTAAACTAATAGATGGAAAAGAGGCAAAAGACCCCAAGGGGAGGGAGCCTCGTAAAAGAAGAAACCAAAATGGACAAGAACAAATGAAAAGCTATTTCATCTCATTGACTTTAGCTAAATACAAATAAAAATCTCAGACAACTTTACACACCAAAAAGATTGGCAGAAATTAAAAACAATTTTGATAATCCAATGATGATTTGAAGGTGGATGTCGATGAATTTCATTTTACCAGTGCTGAAACAAAAACACTAAACCTTAACGTACAGTAGCAAGTGTCTGGGAATGGAGGGATGTGGACCAGTTTCCAAACTTACACTCTTGATTGGTATATTTACCTGCCTCCCAAGAACAGTCAAGAAAATTCCAAAAAAGAAAAAAATGAGTGTCTCTTTCCCTTTAGACTTTCTGAAGCCTCTGGATCTTTCATACCATGCAAGTTCTCTTTAAATTAATAGTAAACTGCATAAACAAAGTATTCTACTTTTCAACTCACCTTACTTAAGATGCAGTCTCAAGATCACATGGTTCTTGTTTGACCTTGAATTGAAGGATTCTACTTACTAAGTATTTCTAGGATTATTTATGCTATTCCCATCCAAAATACTACCATACAAATGAGATTTAGTCTACCTGTCCTCAAAAGACCGGTCCTTCCACTCTGCTAACTCCTTTTCCTTTCTCCCTCACTCTCTTATTTCTTTCCTTCCTTCCATTATTTTGTCTATAAAGTATATTGTGCCAGACTTTATGCTAAATGCTGGAAATACAAAAGTAAATAAAAATGGCCATTTTCAGGTAAAGTTAACAGTCTAGTTAGTACAGAGATTTCTTATGTGGGAACAATTTTATTCATGAAGACTAATGCATGGCCATTTTGTAAACAAACAGCAATCCAGCTTTCTTTATAGGAGTTATTCTTGATATCTGTTCTGAGAGATTTTGATAATCTCCACTGATATTCATAATACACTTATTGACCACATATGTAAAAAACCATTAACTGAGAAAAATATCAGTAATTAGTGAGCTAATCACATTCCTTCAATTAACTGTGTCCTCCTCCTTTCAGGTCATGATAAAGACAATAAACCTACAGTTAGAATCTAATGTAGAATTGTAGGAAGTTGTCAGATTTGATAAAGTTTTTTGAAAATTTAAAGTGATAATTGCAATATTATTTGTAGGCTCATAGAATTCCCAGTAATACATGAATTACAACAATTAACTCTAATAGGGATGGCAGAGGAAGAAGCATGGAGTAGCTCAGAAATAATTTATATTGCATGAATAAACTGTTCCTTTGGCTCACACCAACAGGTTTCATGATTATAAAACCAGTTACAAAATAAATTGAAAATAGGAATTGTCACTTATACAAACTTCCTTTTATGCAAACTTTTATAATATTCGCAATTGAAACTTATTTTTGTCTGAAAATTGCCCTTATTATTTGAATTTTGACCGTGTATAAAAATAGTTATCTAAAATAAATATGATGATATATTTTATATTTCTTTTAAATTTGAGGGGACTTCCCAACTTTCTTACTAATACTTTGCATTTTCCCTCCTTTTTGTTAGAATAGAATTATCTGACTTTAAATGAAATGCTACCTCTCATTTTGTTCCTAGGATATCCTAGGCTGTGTCTATAACAACAGGCCTTGTTAGTAACAAGAAATAGGTAAATCCAGTTGTAAAGAAAATTGCCAGTTGTAAGCCGATCTTAAACCTTGCCACAACTCTAAGGTGTTTTTCCTTCAGCACTGACTTCACTAGGCATTATTATTTAACTTTCATTTTCCTATTCCTTGCTATAGGCAAATCCCCTGGAAAAAAATTCAATTTCTATATTCCTTTTTGCCTAATCCTAAAGGATTATAAATTGGAAAGATGGATTTATTTGTACAACCTTCTATGTTGATTTAGTTTTAAACTCTTGATACAATTTTAAACTTCCAAAAGGTACAAGAATAATCGAGGAACTCCCCATATACTCTTTACCTAGACCCTGCGATTGTTTACATTTTTCCCATTTGCATTAATGTGAGATAAATTATTATACGCTAGTGCCTGTTCTTTGTTTTTAACACTTTACTGTATTCCACTTTAATTTGTGTTGGTCTTCCTGAAACCACCGTTTACAAATTAATAAAAGGGTACAAGGCTAGAATGATGGCTCTTCTCTGTATAGCAGGCAATATAACCTGGTGGGCAGTAACATTCCTATATACTTAAGCTTCCTCCTATCCTCTGGCTTCCTTTAAGATTTTCTGTTTGTCTTTGTTTTTTTTTTTAGGTTTGAATATGATATGCCGAGATGTATGTTTTGTTTTGTTTTGTTTTTCTTGGCTAGGGGAAGTATTTATCCTGCTTGGTGTTCTCTGAGCCTCCTAAATCTGTGGTACAGTGTTTGTCATTCATTTTGGAAAGTTCTTGGCTATTATGACTTCGAATATTTTTTCTGCTGTTTTCTTTTTTCTCTTGCTGGTAAACCAATTACATATATGTTACACAGGTTAAAACTCTTTCACAGTTCTTTGAGGTTCTGTTTTGTTTTGGTTTGATTTGGTTTAGGTTTTAGTTTTAGTTTTGTTTTCTCATAAGCACAACATAAGCATTTTTAATTTTATTACTTTGTTAATTTTAATAAAAAGTAATAGAAAACTGGAATCACATTCAATTGAAGTTTATTAAGTCAAGATTTTGAGGATGTGTCCAGGAAAAGCACAGCCCACAAATTATCTGGTGTGGACGGGGCTCTCCATAGAAGAGATTGAGAATTCCACATTTAGAGGGGGAAAAAAGGCACACAGGAAAAAGCGGATGGGTGAAAAAGGTGAGCAGTGAGACAACTGATCGTATTTTTGTGAAGTTCTATGTGGCGCTCAGTGAATCTACATAGACAAAATGAAAAAAGAGGGTAGAGGAAATAGTCAATGTCATGATCTTCTCAGGGTGGGTAGAAGAGCAATCGTATCTCTTCCTTGGTTTGCGTCTGCGAAGATAAATTTATAATCAACATTTAAGAGATTATTTAGGCTACAGTCCTAAGGTTATAACTGACATGCTCTCTGGTCAGCATGGTGTCTCACGCCTGTTATCCTAGCACCGTGGGAGGCTGAGGCAGGAGGATTGCTTGAGCTCAGGAGTTCTAGATTACTCTGAGCAAAAGTGAGAGCCCATCTCTACCAAAAAGAAAGGAAAAAAAAAAATCACCACCACCAATAACAACAACAAAAAATCCAGCTGGGCATTGTGGCACGCACCTGTAGTCCCAGCTACCCATAGTGGCACCTGTAGTCCCAGCTATCTGGTAGGCTGAGGTGGAAGGATGGCTTAGAGCCCAGGAGTTGGAGGCTTGTAGTGAGCTACAATGATGCCAACGGTGCTCCACCCAGGGGGGGCAGAGTGAGACTCTGTCTCCAACAAAAACAAACACATCAACTAAGCACCTCTCCTCACAACCCTCCAAGCCTTAAAAAAAAAAAAAAAAAAATGAAAATGAAAAAAATAATTGGCATGCATTCATTTTCCAGAAGCTGTATATCTTGAAGAGGTTTTCTTAAGAGTTGAAAGAAGTAAGAAATATTTTACCCCAAAATACATTTTTTGACATATTTTGAGATAGCTGTAGGCAAACAGATATAATGCTGCAAGGCTGTCTAGGTGGAGATGCTGGAGGAGAAATTTGTATCTGTAGAGAATCTCTGTTCATTGCAGCCAGGCCCTGCCTATTTGATCTAGGACAGGTTTACTGAGAGCCTGGTACTCTTAAAGTGCTGAATAGAAACATTTCCTTGAGGGCTGTTATTCTGAGACTTGTCTGTATCACAAAACCATCTTGCCAGCCTGGCTTCCTTTTCCATCCCATATCCTGTCTACCAAATAAATAAATAAATCTGTTTAGTTATTTTCTAAGCCCCTTCATTTCTTTAAAGAGGGCTTCTGTACCTCGTTGGGGACAGGATGGCAGTGCTTGTGTGCTTCAGTTCTCACCCTCAGTTCTCCCTTTTGGCATGATAAATTTTAGGGGGTCCTGAGATTTTTATTTTTCTATAGAGATGGTAGTATATTGTGGCTTGTCTCTAATTATCAGACTTCCTTTTTTTTCTAACTCAAAACATTCTAAGCCTGTAGACAAAGCTTTATTTTTTTAACCAATTACAATCAAAGACTCTCTGAACCCACCTATAACTTATAAGCCCCGCTTCCTTCAAGATATCCCACCTTTCAAGCCAAACCAATGTATATCTTGCATGTATTGATTTATGATTTTATCTGCAATTCTTGCCTCCCTAAAAGGTGTACAACTAAACTGTAACCCGGCTGCCTGGGTGCATTTTCTCAGGACCTCTTGAGACTGTTTTCTGGACTATGGGCCACACATATTCAGCTCAGAATAAATCTCTTTAAATTATTTTACAGAGTTTTAAGTTTTTTCCTTTATTGGATTAAATCTCCACCTTTATATGGCCTGTGTCTCTCACCTCTGACCTTCATAATTGTTTCTTCACAGCTTCCATCCCCTGCCATCTACTCCTTATCCTGGCTATAGAATTTGTAGTCTGTTTCTGACAGCCTGGAGACAGCATAGGAGGAAGACTTTGGCTACCTGATTGAACTTGAGCCAAAGATTAAGTTCGCTTACAATAGTGAACAAATTTTAAAATGATTGATGCCCAGCTATGGTAGAGTTCTGCTTTCCTTAATAGGACAAGGCAACCACAGGAGCAGGGGCCTGCCAACCATAGTCAAAGTCAGCACAAACTGGTTACTGCCAAGATGAAGCCCAAAGTTGACTGCTCATAGGCCTTTTGCCTCATTTTAATGCTAAAAATGATGCCCGAGGGTGATTTAACACCATCACCAGATGGGCATATGTCAACAAACTCTTATCTCTACATGCTATGATTTCAATGCTGGCGCCAAACTTGTACTACCCTTTAAAAGCTTCCCAGTCCTTTGTTTGGAAAGCCAGTCTGGTTGCTCCTTAACCAGTACCCTTTCCGTTTTGTTCAAGCAGAAGCCCTCCTCATAAAGCCTTGCCTGTATAATAAATTCCTTTTTTGGTCTCGTTCCAATTTCTGTTGACTCAGGAACCAAGAACTATGAGGTTGGTAACACGCTGACAGCTGTTGACTGTGTTTTTCTCCCCTTTGATGACACAGACAGGCTAGAGGAATGGGCTTTCAGTGAAAGGAATTTCCATTTCTCAACTGGGATAATGCTCTGGCAAACATCCTCCCTGCCTACCATGGTAGGCCTTGTGGAGAAGACACTGGGTTTATTTGAGTGATTACTCTTCCCCTCTGCCTGCCACAGCCAGGAGGGGATTTTTTTCTTGGATCTCATCTGTGAAAATCTAGTGGGGCTCCTGTAGGTAAATCCTATGAATGTGATGAGCTTCCCTCTAAAACTTCAGCTCCCGGGAATTTCTAACTCTCATGTTTATTCATGTTCAGCAATTTATCAATGTAACATTTCTACCAGTTATGGCTTCAGAGTTCTTATCAATTTGTGATTTCTGCTGCAGTGAAGCTGATCTTGGCTGTATCTCTTTGGATTTGATTGCTTTTTCAGATTTTGGAATAGCAGTTTTTCCTGCTATACAAGTTTTCTGATGGTTCCAAGAAAAGTCGTTGACCAGTTTTCCTATCTGGTTTCTTAAAAAGAGGAAAATGACAACTTTCAAGCTTTTTACATGGCAGGGATGAAACTGAGATAGATAATTCACTTAAGATCATCGTCTCCAGTTCCTTCCATGCTGCTGCGAAAGACATTTCATTCCTCATTCCTTTTTATGGCTGAGTACTGCTCCATGGTATGTGGGCATATGTGCGTGCCTGCGTGTGTGTGTGTATCGCATTTTCTTTATCCACTCGTCAGTTGATGGGCACTTAGGTTGGTTCCATATCTTTGCAATTGTGACTTGTGCTGTGATAAACATTTGGGTGCAGGTATCTTTTTTACAAAATGTTTTTTTTTCCTTTGGGTAGATACCCAGTAGTAGAATTGCTAAATCAAATGATAGGTCTACTTATGGTTCTCTGAGGAATCCCCACACTGCTTTCCAAGAAATTGTACTATTTTACATTCCCAATGACAGTGTAAAAGTGGTCCCTTTTTGCTGTATCTGTGCCACCATCTATTGTTTTTTGCCATTCTAATAATAGCAATTCTGACAGAGGTAAGGTGGTATCTCATTGTGGCTTTATTTGGCTCTTCCCTGATAATTAGAGATGTTGGGCATTTTTTCATATTTCTTGGCCATTTGTCTATACTCTTTTGAGAAAAATCTGTTTACATTTTTTGCCCACTTTTTGATGTAGTTATTTGGTTTTTTCTTGCTGATTTGTTTGAGTTCTTTGTAGATTCTGGATATTGGCCCTTTTTCAGATGTATGGTTTATGAATATTTTCTCCCATTCTGTAGGTTATTTATTTATTCTATTCATTATTTCCTTTGCTGTGCAGAAACATTTTAGTTTAAGTTCCATTTATTTATTTTTATCATTGCTGTATTTGCTTTTGGTGTCTTACTCATAAATTCATTGCTTAGGTCAATGCTTAGATGAAATTTTTCTATGTTTTCTTCTGGAATTTTTATGGTTTCAGATCTTATATTTAAGTATTTAATCTATCTTGAGTTAATTTTTGTTTTGATATATGTTGAGAGATAGGAATCCAGTTTCATCCTTCTTCATGTGGCTATCCAGTTTTCCCAGCATCATTTATTGAATAGGGCTACCTTTCCCAGTGAATGTTTTTGTCTGCTTTGTAGAAAATCAGTTGGTTGTGTAGCCATTTTGTTTTATTTCTTGGTCCTCTATTCTATTCCATTGATCTATATATTTTCCTTTATACCAGTACCTTGCTGTTTCAGTTACTGTATATCCTTATAGTATAATCTGAAGTCAGGAAATGATGACTCCAGATTTGTTCCTTTTGCTTAGGATTGCTTTGGCCATTCAGGCTTTCTTTTTGGTTTCATATGAAGTTTAGGATTATTTTTTTCTAGGTCTGTGTAAAATGACATTGGTATTTTGATGGGAATTGCATTGAATCTGTAAATCACTTTGGCTGTATGCACATTTTAACAATGTTCATTCTTACAATCCATAAGCACAGGATGTTTTCCGTTTTTTTTTGTATCATCTTTGATTTCTTTAATCAGTCTCATAATTTTCCTCATAGAGATCTTTCACCTCCTTGGTTAAGTTTATTCCTAGATATTTTAATTTCTTTGATGCTATCGTAAATGTTATTAAGTTCTTGATTTAACTCTTAGCTTGATTGTTATTTGTATATAGAAACGATATAGATTTGTGTGTATTGATTTTGTATCCTGAGACTTTCTTGAACTTATTTATCAATTCTAAGAGTCTTTTAGGGGAGTTTTTAGGGTTTCCTAGATATAAGATCATATCATCCACAAACAGGGATGCAGACTTCTCACTTCTGTTGAAAAATCTGTAGTTCTTACATTAGTCTGTTAACACTTAGCTGTATCTTGAAATCCCAAGTTCTCTACATTTGTCTCCATCTTTATCTCACTTATTAATGAAACTCAGTTTTGTATTAGTAGTAGGTTTCTGAAGCCATTGAGTTTGAAACTTACAAAATGGAAAATGATGCACACAAATTAATCTTGTTCTATATATATAATTATAAAAGGAGTGACTAGAGATCTGTTTTGGAAAGTGTCTATACAAATTTCCAGGTATTTGTATCACTAGCATGTTCAAGCTAGCAATTGCTTCTCAATCCATCTCCTGCTTGAACCAACACAATGCCTCTCACCACCCTCCACCCTCTCCACACTCTTGCTTTTTTTGAAAACTAAGCCCTAGTTAATAGGTAATAAATTCAGTGGAGCCAGTATGTGTATGATAAAAATTAAAATTCTGGACACATTCTTATGTCAAATATACTATATTGTGGCTCAGGTTTTAGAGAAATATTAAAACACTACTTAACTTCTGGCATGGTATAGGCCAAGATAGTTTTAAAACTGTTTATTAAAAAATAAAACATAATCTCATTTTTCTAAAATTAATTTTAAATTAGAGAGAAGCACAATTTGTACATAGGCTTTCAGAACTTTTTGAACTTTTTAAACTTTTGGGGACACAACATATTAGATGTATCAGTTGGTAGAGATAGATAGATGATAGATAGATAGACAGATGGATGAAGTTAACATATCCAAGTTATGTTACTTTCTCTGGGAGGAAGTTAATAATTAATTTTTTTCACTTTTCCTTTTATTAGACCAGATGCTATCTCATATCTTTCTTATATTTTGAAATTAGGTTATAATACATTAAATAACTATAAAAATGAATCAGTGATATATGAAATTAAGAGATTAGATATGATTAATTTCATAAAATGTATAATTTATTTTCATTTCCTTATCTTCCCAACTCAATCTAATATAATATCATTTACAAATAATTCTGCCAATATGTCAATAATCATTAAAATCCTATTTCACTTTGACTGTGGAGAGATTTATAAGTCTGCACAGTGGTCTGTGTAACTGTAAAGCTTCATTGACCATCTTCCTTTATGGTGTTACTTACAATTTGTTTTGTGGTAAAATTTTCAAGTAATATGATTCATTTTTTTCAAGATAGAAATATTTCAACTGGAAATAATATTGTCACAACTAAAACTGAGTTGCTCATGGATTCAGAAAATAGGCTGTCATATATTGTGACTGTCTGAATATTTCAATAAATCAAAAAATGTGAGCACGTATCCCACCCACTACAATATGTTTGAATAGTGTAATGTTTGACATGTGCAGAGAAATTAATTAGATAAAATTTTATACTATTAACTTGGATATTTTGGCTCATTAGAAATCTACTTAAAAATGAAAGAAAATATTAAAATTCAACCATAATTATTTTAAAATAAATATACAACTTTACTATTATTCTACTGATTTTATCAATCCATTTTGGCATTGGGTTGACACATCCTTAGGCTATTTTCTAATTTTTTCTAATAAAATAGGCAATGCTACAATAGAGCAATATAGCTGGTGTTTTAGTTATATGTATAGAGATAAATTACTTAACACATTTGGATGAATTTCCTTCCTCCACAGCACATATACTCCTACAATCTACCCCTCGATAGCTTTATTGAAAGCTGAGAGATTAAAATGCAATTGAGAAGTAGGCCCTTATATGACATTCCCACAGCAACCTTCATGAAAATTTTATTTGTTAAGAGTGACTTACTTAGACACAGTAATCTGAGACAAAGACATTTTGAATGTATCTTCTCACATCATCCCACCTTTCAGCAAATACTTACAGCTAGGAAAAGAATGAAACCAACTGTAAAATATAGGAAATTACTTAATCTTAGAAATCCGTGTTTTCTTCATTTAGTTTTTTGGAATCCTTATCTAAGTTCATTGCTAGAGTTATTTCTCTAACAATAACATCACATTTATATGTCTGTATTCCTGACCACAACTCGCGACTTACATATATAAAAGGCTTTGCCATTTAGAGGCTTGTCAGCTCAAACTCACTACTGCAAAATTTAACTCCTCCACATCATCTCCCAAAGTGCATTTGCTTTCCAGCTAACCCAGTTCTGTCAGTGAGATTTTTCCAGATGCCTTTCTGGATTTTCTGTCTAGAAAAGCTGGAATCAGATATGCTATATCATTCTTTTTTTAATCTTTCATGTTCTCTATATCACTGAATCCAGCTATTTATATAAAATAAGTTATAGTTTGATCCTTCTCCATATCTACCAGACGTTCCAGAAAAATGATCATGTTTCTTCTACCTAGAAATTGCAACATCCTTAAGTTTACCTCCTTTCTTCTATTTTAGCTATGTTAATAATTTATTTAATCTACTACCATAACAGGCTATCAGAACAATTATTGTCAAAAAAATGTAGTCAAAAAGCTTTAAATATTGAGTAAATATAAACTCCCTTGCACATTTTAGGAAAACATCTAATATTTTTCACTAAAATTTTAAATAGTTGCAAACGATGTAATATTTATTTCCTTGTGATAGCTCTATTGTAAAGCACTATTTAAATGTATTCAAGAAATTGGTATGCTATAACAATCTAATAAAAACCATTATCTATTATGATAAATAAATAATTCCATCATTAATGATAGGAAATTTTTTACCTACTATATTTCTCAGTTTGCATATCTTTCTGAGTTTTTGTATGGTCCTAATAGATATCTCGGGCCAGTTTGACTAAATATAAAATACTGGCTTTTCTTTGCTAAAATTTTTTAATTACATATCTCATTGTTTTATGGTATTAGATATTGTCAAAAAGAGTGATAACAAACTGATTTTCCTTTCTTTATACATAATAGAATCTTTCTGCCTAAATACCCAAAGTTTTATTTCCTTTTCTTTTATACTCAAAGCCATTACTTTGACAGGGTTATGTCAATTTGTGGGTCATTCTGTGTTGATTCTTTCATATATAAACTGTGACATTGCTACATTTTGTTTCCTGTGAGATATTTTTTTTTTCAGTCAATGGCATTTAAAAATTATATTTCTGTTGAATTGTTTTAATTTTCTTTTTGGATTTTTACTTTATGTACATTTATCATGGCTTATATTTTTTACAACTAACACTTTAACTGAAATCTATTTGGTTTTTAAAAGTTTATTTTAAAATACTAAAATTTTATTTATCTATATTTTATAGAATTATCCATGGTTACTTATGGTTCTTCCAATTCTGTCTTTATTTTTTATAATATAATATAATATAATATAACCATGTTTTTCTTGTTTTTGAAAACAATAGACTCTTAAAATTTTATTTATATCATAGGCTATATGAATTAACTTTGGCAGTTTTTCTCACTTTATGATAATACAAATAGAATTTCAATATTCCTTATAAAAGTTGAAAAAACTATTTAAGGGGAATTCCTTACATTATGACATCTTAATGTTTGATTTTATGTAATCCCAATTTAATTTATAAAGCCTAGAATGTGTATGTGTACAAAAAATTGCTCAGAACTCTGAAACTAGCATAATCAAATTGTTATTACAAATATATCATTCAGGATGCATGAATTAAGGACCAAGGCAAGAGTTACCACTCAGAAAATCCAGTCAGAGTCAAATGCACAAATTCCTTCAAATGATGATGTTATCTCCAAGAATCTTTCCACACATGCTTATCTTAGGTTATTGCTTTCGATGACAATTTATATGTTTTTATTTATTAGATGTTTTTAAATGTATATTCTGATTACCAACAGAACTAAAATTCATGAGATTTCCAAATCTGGAAATCACATTGAATATAATGCATCCATTCCAGTATATAATCCTCTTTTCAGGAATTAATTTCATTTTTATCTCTTATAATCAATTTACATGAAGTCCTCTCAGTTTGAACTGCTCTTCTTAATATATAGTCATACCAACACATATACATTCATTTTTATACAGGTAAAGCTATTAAATTCATTTGAAAGATATCAGATTTCTTAAAGCATTTTTATCCAACTCAATTATTAGTTATTAATGCAACTTTTTCTTACTTCTGCTCTTGCCAACTTACATCTATTCTCAAAAGAACAGTAGGACAGGCTTTTTAAAACTGCAAGTCAAAACATGTCACTCTTTTGTTCAAAACCATTCAGTGGTTCCCCATTTCACTCAAAATAAAAACGAAAGTCCTCTCTCTAGCCCAAATTGTACTACAAGATCCTGTCTCTCTTCATATTTCTGGTATTATCTCTCACTCATTCACTCTACCACCAAGGCCAGCTTTATGGACATGCAACCTATGCCCAGTGCTCAAAAGGACCTCAAATTGTGTTTAATTCTGTTGTCATGATATTAAATATTTAATATTTTTTAACTTTTTTATTTTATGTAAATTATATTAACCTGTCCTGCTGACCACTTTACTATGTCTTATATATACTGGTCATTCCCCACCTTAAAGCCTTTGTATTAGTTGTTTCATTTTCTGGAGTGCTGTGTTCACAGAAATTTGTATGACTACCTTTCTTACCACTTTGCAAATTTTTGTTCAAAGGTCAACATGAACACCTTCTTAAAAACTATATTATCTATTCTACCACCACCAGTCATTTCAAGTTTCAGATACCTTCTTACTGTGCTTTATATTTTCTTTTATTCTACAATTCTTACTTTTTTATAATTTACATATTTATTATGGTTTTTTTTCCTTTGTTTTTTTTTTGTATCCCTCCATTTTTTTTGTTGTTTGTAGACCACACAAAGGTATAGATCTTTGTTTTGTCCACTGACATATATGAACCACCTAGATAAGTGCCTGTTATGAGTAGGGGCTCAGTAAATCTTAGTTGGACAAATGAATCAATTCAGTCTACTAAACTGAAATTTAGAATTTGTAGCTTTACTCATATGTATCATGTCCCCACAAATTCATAAATCACCATTGCAAAAAAATTGCTGCTGTTTGGCCCAATTTTGATGCCTATCTAAAAATTAAATAATTTAATTGGATTTGAGAAAACTACTGACACAATTTTTTCAGAGCTTACAATATGCTCATTTAGCTTTGTAATCTCTCATAAATTAAAATCAGAAGACGGGAGCTCTAGAACAGACTCATTATATTAATGCTTACATAACAATGTGAAAAAAATCATCCTTTCATGAGGCTCTAAATTCTTTACTTGTGATGTGAGATGCAATATAACACAAAGGTTAGAGTGGAAATCTATGGAGCCAGATTGTCTGGGTTATGTTGTGGCTGTAGCATCATAACTGTGGGATGTTGAGGAGTTACTTACTTTCTATGCCTTGATTCCTTCATTACACGTAAAATATGTATCATAAGAGAGCTTCTTTGCAGGGTTTTGTGAAGACTAAACAAGCTCATCAATACAGCACAATTTGAACAGGCACATACTAAACAAGAACATACTAAACACTTTGCATGTGTTATATTCACTAACATTACATGTAAAATGGGAATATCATTGTGTACTGTGTACTTCTTTGGTTCTTGTAACACTTCAAGATAATACAGTAAAAAAGTCAAATTGAAAATTATAAAGAACTACACAAATATGTAGTATCATGAATTCAGCTTAATTATTATCATGGAATATTTCTTAAACATACTTTCAGGGCTGGGCGCGGTGGCTCACGCCTGTAATCCTAGCATTCTGGGAGGCTGAGGCGGATGGATCGCTCAAGGTCAGGAGTTCAAGACCAGCCTGAGAAAGAGTGGGACTCCCGTCTCTACTAAAAATAGAAAGAAATAATCTGGACAACTAAAAATATATAGAAAAATTTAGCCAGGCATGGTGGTGCGTGCCTGTAGTCCCAGCTCCTCAGGAGGCTGAGGCAGCAGGATCACTTGAGGAGTTGGGGATTGCTGTGAGCTAGGCTGACAACACGGCACTCTAGCCAGGGCAACAGAGTGAGACTCTGTCTCAAAAAAAAAAAAAATACTTTCAGGATAAAAAAATAAGTCTTTATTTCCTTTTTCTATGTCTTCCATGTTTATCGCTAAGATGATACGTACATTTTGTGTATTGCTCTTTGGACATTAAAAGGATAAGAAGTTATCAAGCCTGTGTGATTCATATGAAGTGTATGATAATAAATAAAGTGTTTCTGTGAAACATGAATGGAGGGAAAGAGACTATTATTCGAGAATTGAGGTTTGAAAACAAGCACAAACTTCACAGGTAACCAATGACTCCATGTTCACAGAGAAATGTCATTTCCTAGAGTAAACAGGAATACACAGGGCTAGCATATAGAAGAAGCAGAGGAGTATTTGTTAGAATTGTTAATAAAAAGGGCCATTTAAATTATTATTATACAGTGATACTTATTAACACAGACAATTTAATTTAAAGAAATATCGCACTTTGATCTCTCAGTTCTTCCTGTGCCTTTCTAGTGTGCATCACAAAGCATTTAATTGCAATTTAATCACATGCTTTCTTTGGCTCTAGAGACTTTTTTTTTTCCCCACTAGCTCATTTCTATGATAACATTGACTGATAATTGAACATAGAGTTAAAAGAAAACTTACCCTACTCATTTTTTTCAGCAAAGACTTCTTCTGTAACTCTGGAAGCCTGTGCAAACTGATAGCTTAAGTAGTAGAGAAAAGACTCATATGAAATCTTATCGAGAGCTCACATTTCCAAAATCAGGATGCTGACAGAAACTGTCTTCCATTTCCTAGGGACCAAGAAATGTCCCAGTTTACTAAACAACCATCTGGCATACAGGAGGGTGCTAGAGAAATTTGATTCCAATTCTAAGGCTAGCTTAATTCACAGCTGCTGAATAGTTGATATCTGATTAGCCCTGAACAGAAAGTTACTTGGAAACTAAGCTGTGAACTTGTTCTGATGCACCTGAACGGAACCAGATTTCACAACTGAAGAACAAATTAAGCAGAAATTCAAATTGTAAACAAAACCAGAACAATTGATAGTTTTTTTGTTTTTGTTTTTGTTTTGGTTATATCAGGATTTGGCACCCCTCAAAAGACCAAAGGGCATACATTTGCCTTACATATGTCACCGTTCAACTTTATGGATAACATACACACTAGTTTTAATATAATTTTATCTTTGCTATTAAGAACATATACATCGTTGGGTAGCATTTCGTTTTCCCAGATTTTAGTTACTTGATCTGTAAAATAATGATGATGGATACTTTTTTTTATATTAAGAACACTAAAAATCTCATTCTAAATCTATCATAAGAGAATTTGAACAAAATGATTCATTCATTAAGAAAGATAGACATCATGATTTTTCATGTAAGTTACGAATATTTATATTATTGACTTTTTTAAAAAATGTAATACATTTTGACAAGAAGAAAATGATGTAATTACTTGGTGATAATCATCAATAAACTGATGAGTTTCCCTTCCCCCAAACAATAAAAGAATAGAGTTATTATACTTTAAAAACGCTACAGATTTTGAGGGAAGCAGGGGGAAAAGTCAAAATATACATATGCCTAAAAACAGAGAGGATGAAATGATTTTTATTGTTGTAGTCAAAGCTTTGGGCCACAAAGCCAGAGGAATAATTCTGATTCAAAGGTCCCTCTATTCAAGTCAGCACAGCTATATGTTCTACATGGGAATTTGGGGCCAAAACTTTGCACTAAATGTCTGCACTGTACCTTCTGCAGATCTAGAGTAAAAACTGTCAAAGGATTCTACTAGTTTTCCAATGATACATATAAAATATAGCATCTTATGATTTAACCTGAATTATAATCATAGAAGTTTAGAGGGAAAATGTCACTGTGTGATGTTATACTTCAGCATAAAAAATTAACCTAGTTATGGGACGTTCTTTCATACCAGAACAATTTCATTTATTATAAATACTGAATCTTGGAAATGCCACTTACTAATTCTATGATAATAAATGGGTCACATGAAATATCAGACTGAATATTTTAAACACATCATTTCAGGATGATATCCATTATGATTTACTGGTGGACTTTCTTAGTATAAAAGAAAGCTAACTAAAGGCATAATCATTGAATTAATAATCTAACATAATATCACTTAATAGGAGAAATAGAAAGATATTAACGAAAGAAAATCCATTTAAAATTAACTATGGTGAGATTTCAAGACACTTTTAACTTCTTTTATAATTTTTAAAAAGATTTTATATTTTACTTAAACTCAAGTACCTAAATTCTAGTATGTGGATTATGACAGTACAGAGGCCTAAGAAATCCCTAAATAGCTTATATGGCTACCCTAAAGGGCTTTGAGGCCAAGATGTACTTTAGGTTGACATTCTATGTAGTCATTTATATTATAATAAAATGGGTCTACAAAATATCTAGCAGACCAGAAAAAAAAAATTGATTTTTTTTTTCAGAATAACGTCTTTTTATCTCTTCTCATTCTCTTATCCTTTCAGGTTACTTAGCTTGTCACCACAATAAATAGCTTCTACCTCCTGCTAAGCCATGCTCAGTGGGGGCTTAGTAATGTCAAAAAACTAAACAAACAAGAACAAAAGAATGAAAGGGGAACATTTTTATAAAAGAGGAAGAAATATTAGAAAGAAAAGGAAAAATAGATGCGGTTAGTCTATGGCAGTATTTTGCAACACATGACATGTGACGTGAATTCTATAAAATATTTTTAACTTAAGATAATTCATAAAAAATATCATGTTCAAATACGTAGGCAAATCTACATATGTCAACAGATTCTAAGGTATATTTGCACATCCAATACTCTAACTCATGAAGAGAAGAAACTTTTTTAACTTTGCTTAGATATGTGATTCCAAAATGTGTTTGATCACTGACTCTTTCTACCATTTAATTCCTATCAAACAGCTGCTGAAATCAGGGTTCTGCAAATCACTCTTTGGGAAAACGTGGTTTGAGTTAGATAGTCAAGTGTTGATTGTTCCCTTCCAAAATGAAAATTAAAAAGGGCTAAATATATTCAAAAGATAAACATTTTATATTTGCTTTTTTCATGCATATATTCATTCACTTAAAAATTAAAAATAAAACAACTATCTGTGAGTTCATGTCAGTCAAACTAGAGTTTTTGCCACTTTATTCACTAGACAGTGCTTTCATCCCTTGGAATGAAATGTAAAAATCATTCCAGGACTTCAAAAAACATCTTGTGCATTTCCTTTTTTCCAACCAAACATACTGCCAACTAGGGTACAGCTATAATCCATTGAGCCCACGTTTTTCAAGTATCCCGCTCGTTTTGGGACCAAGAGAAGGAAGCATGGCTCACTTACAGAATGAGACTAACAGAAAGAATTTTCACTGCCAAAACCAAATATCTGTGAATTCAACCAGTTAACCTTACCAACGGTGTGAGAAAACATTTTGATACTCTTATTAATTTTTCAGAGCAGAAATCTTGGACCTCGTGTGACTTTCAGTCATAAATGTCAGATTTCATTTGGAATAAGAAGAGAAGGATTTCCCTTGGTGCTTTTTATAGAAATAAGAAAAGTAACCTAGTATAATAACTAAACAAAGAGGCCTTGATTTTTGCCAATGTGTGTTCTTCTGTCTTAATTCAGGTATGCAGTCTATAGTAAGAATGGGATCCATTAATCTTAGTGTACGATACTGAGGAGAAAACGTTTGTTTATACCATCTCTGCAACAGAAGGAATGGCCTGAAAAAGGGCAAAATGTGTTACAAGCTGTCTCTTTAAAACCTCCTCCACTCTTTTTGGGAATTAAAACCTGCATCCCTGTCTCAGGCCAGTGGTCAGGAGAAGCAGGGGAGCGTCCTTTGTTCTTTGTACCACAGGAGATGGCTCAATGGAACTGTCCAGGTGGAGGTCTGGAGGAAGTCATGGGATTATCTTCATCAGAGATGGGATAGATCAGAACCATCATCTCTAGCTAAACAAAAATAAACTGAAGCTGAAAACCCTCCCTTTATAAGTTCTATATTTCTGCTTATAGTTAGGAAAATTGGTACTTTAAGTTGGGAGTCTGCCATTTTCCTCATTTGCCAGAAAATTAATAAGCTTCCTTTTCCTTCTCCTTAAACTACTTGTCCTCGTTCTTCTGATGCAGCCTTGGGGACAAGTGCCAAACTTTCAGTAACATCTCCTTCACAGCAGAAAGCCCCACGTATGGAATAATCTTCATGGCAAGGGATTAGATGTAGTTATCTTCTAATAAAAAGGATAGGCAAATTAAATGCAAAATTATAGTACAATTAGATAAATGAAAATAGATACATGCCCAGAGTTGAAGAAGAAAATGTTTGGATTAGAGACATCTGAGCTGTTTCTAAAAATGGATAAAAACAGGAACAATCAGAGAGACAAGAAACAACAGCATGGTGTGCATAGGGTACTATGTACATATAATCAAAGATACAAAGTGACTGGAAGTAGACAATTATAAAATTGAAGTGGTCAAGTATGACAATATTTTTAGCTGGGTGACTGTATTAACTATGATACTATAATACAATGCTGGAAGTACATAAGTAGGCTAAGAGGGGAGAATAATAAGCTTATTGAAGGACATTTTGTTCTGGAAGCACCCATTAAATGTCCAGATAGTAAAAGGGGTGGGAGAGGTAGAGGTGAGGACTGGCCTAAAACTATAAAATTGGTAATTTACAGCATATAGGAGACAGCTAAAAAAGCAAGAGAAGATTAGATAACCAAGATATACAATGGGTTGGGAAAGACTTAGAACATCTTAATTTGAAGGGATCTATAGGGAATATTATATCAAATTATATATGATTTTAATATATTATTTAATGTCTTATTTTTCTATATGTGATACTATTTTAAACATGTTTAGACTTAAAAAGCAGTCTTTTAGCATAACCAAATAATTTAAATATTTGTAGAAAAAGAAAACACCTATTTTACAAATAATTTATCAGTATTACTATTGAGTGCACAAAACCATGAATGTAACAAAAGTCTTTCTCTTATACTTGTTTTTCAACATAAATGGCGAAATTTCAATTCTTGAATCATAAATAGTCCTACATTTGAGATGATATTTTATGCAGAATATTTGGTGAATTATACTGAATTGTTGTCCCTATATTAGTACCTATGTTAATGTGATTTCTTTAGTGTTAGTAATTGGGATAAATTCTCCTCCACTTTTCAGGGTTACTGCACTATGGAATTATAGATGGCACTATTTATTTTAGGAGAATAATATGACATAATGGAGATTAGTGTGGACTCTGAACTTTGAAAAACCCAACTTCAAATATTTTAGAGCTAGAGAACATGTTCTTAAGCCAGTTGTACTATACTCCATTTGCATACACATAAAAAACAGCTTAAAAATAACTTATTTATTTGCCATATAAAATCAATATACAATATTTTTCAAAAGCCTCCAGAAATTTCCCTCATTCCTCTTTCTGATTATTACTCACCCTCAAAGTTCCTAATTATTCTGACCTGTTTAACCATCAGCTAGTACTGTCAGTTCTTGAAATTCATATAAATAGATTGATGCAAATATACCCTTTTTTTTTGGTTAAATAAACCATTTTGTAGCCATACTGTGGCATATTATGTCACTTAAAAAAAAAGTAAATATAGATGTACTTAAATAAAAATGTTTCCAAAACACTAAATGAAAAAACTTGTAGGATATGTTCAATAGGGTAGTTTTTACAGAAATAAAAACACAACACAATGTATTTTCTACTGTCAATAGAAAAAAAGACCTAGAAGGATACCAGGATATACACCATACTGTTATTTTTGGGAAGGGGGAAAAGGAACTAGGATTATGAGGAGTAGACAAAGTGTAGGCCCATCTATGTACAATGCTTTCATGATTTTTTTATAAGGAGATGTATTTGTGTAATTAAAAATAATTAGGAAAAAGAAATAAAAGCAACAAGGTCAATCCCATTGACAGTGAGGAAGAAAGGAGACTCTCTCTGAGCCCAGGTTGTGAGGGCTCAAGGATTAATTGCAGTGGTTCTAGGGCTGAGTTTAGGAAAAAGCCAGCAGAGGTAAACTCATGGGACAGAGCGGTGGTGGCCACCTGCATGGTGGAACTTTAGTGAAACTTTCTGGGTCAGACACCTACTGCTCGCATTATAGGAGGTCTTAATATAATACAAAGAAGGTATTCACAGCTGTGGAGCACAGACTCTCCCTCCTCTGCTCACAGCGATGAGCCCTCCCCCGCAAAGTCTTGCCGCATTCCTGGTCCCGGATCCCCACCCCCAGGAGCAGACCCACAACCTCAGTGGCTACATCAGAGCAAGGGCTACATCAGAGCAAGGGCTCCAGGCTGACGTTTGCGGAAGAAGACCTGCAACCTAAGGGAGGGCCTCCCAAACGACCAGACAAGTAGACTGCAGCCAGAGTCGCAGAGGCACAATCAGAGACACTCTGCACGGCAAACATGGCTGGGAGTAGAGGGCAGCTATGATAGTATATCCTCTTTTGTGTCCCAGTTCATTTGCTCAGCATAATATTATTAAATTAATCCATGTTATTTTGCATATCAGGATTTTATTCTTCTTATAATTATGGAGTATTTCACTGTTTGACTATGCCATCATTCACTCCTTTTTCTGTAGATAGATTTTTGGTTTGTTTCCAGTTTGCAAATAGTGTGAATAAACCTATTGCGAATATTATTTTGTACCTGATTTTGAGGATGTATGCACTCATGTCTTTTGAGTATGTGGTAGTAGCAGGTTAGGTGACTTATGATGTAGACATATATTTAGCTTTAGTACATGCTGAAAAGCAGTTTTTCCAAGTCTTTTAACCACTTTATGCAACCACCAAAGGTGAATGAGAGTTCTAGTTGCCAATAATTAATGTTGCAAATCTATTTAATTTTAGCTATCGTGATGGATGAAAAAGTGGCATATTATAGAGAAATTAATGTGTGTTTCCCTGCTGACAGATGATTTTGAACATGTTCCTTATGCTTATTGGAAATTTGGATATTCTATTTTATAAAGTTCTTTTTTCATGTTAGTTTCTTCCATCTGAGAATATCTTGATTTCTCTTTTATTTCTGAGGTATATTTTCACTAGATATATAATAGAATTCTGGGCTGACAGTTCTTTTCATTTTGGATTTTATGGTTTCTAATGAGAAACCTGCTGTCTATTAGAATTATTTTTGCCTTATAGGTAAAGTGTCATTTCTCATTCACAGCTTTCAAGGTTTTTTCTTTAGTTTTTAGAAGTTTAACTATAATGTCTCTTGGTGTTGATATTTTTGGTTTTATCCTGTTTGAGGCTTGCTCAGTGTATTAGCCACAGTTCTCTAGAGAGACATAACCCATAGGATGGATGGATGGACAGATGGATGGATGACAGGGGATTATTAGGCACATCTGCTCACATTATTATGGAGGCTGAGAAGTTTCATGACAGGTGGTCTGTAAGCTGGAGATCCTGGGGTCCTGAATCAGGGAAGCTAATGGTATAATTCTGAAGATTGAAGGCCTGAGAATCCAAGGGGCTGCTGGTATAAGTCCTGGAGTCCAAAGGCCCGAGAACCTGGAGTTCTGATGTTCTGAGTTCAGGACAAGAAGAGTGGGCTAGCTCCAGAAAAGAGAGAGAAAGAGAGAGAGAGGAGAGAGAGAGAGAGAGAGAGAGAGAGAGAGAGAATTTTCTTTTCCTCTGCCTTTTTGTTCTGCCTGGGCCTCCAGCCAACTAGATAAATCTCACCCACATTGAAGGAGGCTCTTCCCCACTCAGTTCACCAACTCACCCA